>NW_022258447.1:14025-36903 GCF_009602425.1 Actinia tenebrosa | reverse complement strand
CAACCGCGCGGGAAACCGTAGAGTGGGCAAAGCAAGAGCTAGCGCAGCGCTATTCCCACCTCGATGCCGACGGCATAAAGCTCACAGAGAGTGGAAACAAAGTCCTCATAAGCGTCCAAGACCTGAGGTATCCCGACAAAGACCGCTGGACGAAACCACAGCTCCTTTTCGACGAAAATGGCTCGGTCAAGGTCAACGTGGCAAGACTAAGGGGCTTTCAAGAGGCCACCCGAAGCGCTTTAGAGCGGCTGGAGACCTTAAATGAAAGGGTCGCGCTAGAAAAACGCGCTGAGGAGCTGCAAAAAAAGTTAAAAGAAAGGGAGGAAGAATACGCAAAGCAAACTCAGCTAATTGTCGATGCTGAAAAAAAGTTCGGTAACGAAAGAATGATGGAAATGAGAAACCAGTTGGATAAAGCCCTGCGGGAAAGGGATAAAGCGCAAAGGGACCTGGAGGAGGCTAAAGGCTTAGGCGCCTCCGTTGAGGCGCTGCGAGAAACGTTGGAAGAAAGGGAGGAAGAATACATGAAGCAAAACCAATGGCTTGCCGACGCACATAGGAGGGAAGTCGAATTTAAAAATCAAGAAATAAGTGAGCTGGTAGACCAAAGAACCCGAATTCGGCGTGAAAGGAATCAAGCACAAAAGGCTCTTAACCTCGCCCTGCAAGAGTTGGACTTAAGAAGCGAAGATGCTAATGACTTACAAACTACCATAGCCGGCTCTTTAGTGGAACGGCGACGGTTGGTTGCCGAAATTAACACCATGGAAGAGCAACTTCGGCAAAGAGATCAGGCCATCGAAGACCTAGAGGGGCAAATAGAGCGGCAGCAAGAAGTAATTGCGGACCAAACTCGTACCGAGGAAGAAAGGGAGGCAGCCCAAAAGGAAGTAGAAACACTTGAAATACGCCTTGCGGAATTACGAGCTCAAAAGGAAAAACTGGAAAAGGAGCTGGGGCTTACCACCAAGGAAAAGGTAAAAAGAGCTCTTTTGAAGTATGGTATTCCGCTGGCATTTGCGGTTGCTATTTCGAGCGTAGTAGGAGTTATCCTATCCGCGCTTAAGGCTACAGGCGCGGGCGTAAAGAAATTAGGCAATGGGCTGAGTAATATATGAGATTCTTAACAGCTTTGTTAAGAAAAATGAAGTTAATTTCAATGTAGCTTTCCTGATCTAGCTTGAATAAGGTCATTTGTTATAGCGCTATTATCAATATATGTTTATAGCGCTTTGCAAACAACATAATACTCAAAAGTTTATATATTAAAATTTACAGTGGTTTATCATCTTACAAATGTTAATTACTTATTTCCAAATATGTTTATAGATTATGAAAATGATATACAAATACAAATAATTCCAAGCAACTGAAATAATGGTATAGAAATCAACAATGTAAAATTTGGCGAAACCAAAGACAACGAACAAACGTTTCTTTCACTAGTTGAGAGTAAGATCGCTACTGATTGGTGTAAGTGATTTTGAAGCATATGCTACAGGGTGATCATTTTGGATTAGTACTGCTCGCAATCCTGTTAAACTTGCATCTACTTGTGATGTGAGTTTTTCAGCCGAATTATAATGTGCCAGTACTGGGGCTGCCCTCTTGATTGCTGGGAAGCTTTTCTCTTGCTTCTCATCCCAGTGGCAAACTGTTTCCTTTAGCAGTAATTGTAGCTGCAGCACACCTTGCTGCAATTTCTTCAACTGGGGGTAATGGATAGTGTTCACAAAATCCTGGTATTTTGGTTTCATTGAGGTTATAGTTTCAATAACAAATTCGACAACAGGCACATGAATGATAAAAGCGTCTCGAAGAATTGCAAAGGCCATTTTTACGGCAATATGAATGCTGTGAATTGTTCTCTACTTACTTTTCCACTTTTTGTTTGGAGGTAGATTGCAACTTCTCTGAACTATTGTTTTTGCCATTTATGCCGATTGGCATGGCATTTATAATTCGTCACAGACACCACAAAAATGCGTATATAACTAGTTAAAAACATTTTTAGAATAACGTCTAATATACCTCATCAGTGTCTGCATCCCAGATTTGCGTTTCTTCAGTGTCTGGGAGCTTAATTCCAACTCTTTCCTTCTCCATTTTCTACTTGACTTTCCCTCGCTTGACCTACAAAAGCATGTAGTCTCGACCCCAATTCGAGACAAGTCCCGCCCACCTTGTTTGATTGGCGGAACAGAATCAAACTCGACAAACGGCTTTGATCAGTCTATTAAAACATTAACTTATTTTATCATAATTCTTATTATCAATTATCACAATGTCACTAAAATTATAATTAAAATCCAACTAGCTTAACATTAACAAATTTGCTTTTGCTTTAATTCGCTTTCTCTTTCTCTTTCACCCATCCAGATAGTATACATACCTTCTTCAGTTTGAGGTTCATTATCATCTGTATCTGTTCCACAGGTAGGAAGTATGTGGGAGTCCCCTACATCACTGTCGGCGATTAATACTTGCTCGCTGTTTGTTTCAGATGAACTGGAACTCACTTTCAATCTTTCAACTGTAAATTTGTCGACCTGTAAAATAGTGCATAAACTTATAGCATTGATGTTTAACAAAAAACCTACCAATAATGGAAATGTAAATCTGAATAAAAGAACTTTTGCATTTTGAACATATAGTATTTATAGCATCGGTTATAGATTATGTGGATGTTACGATTACACACGTATTATAGCATTATTGAATATACATAAAAAAATACTCAAATGTGATTGGTTTGGAGCAGTACTGTTACAAGTGTATATTGTTTTGTAACACAATTTTTGTATTAACTAGACGCAGTGCTGCGTGAGCTCGGGCTCTTCCTTGAACTTTGCAATTAATTTATGTTAGGGTTGATGCATTTGACTTTTGAGGGGAGTGGGAGATATTTATCTTACGATGCTTAGAAGGAAAATCGAAGAGGTTGTATGTGTATCATGTAGGCAGAAAGCAAAAAGACGGTAATAAAAAATTCTGATAAACTGACGTTTTTAGAGAACAAACAACTAAAAGTGTGCATCATAAATACCATTTATCAAATTTATTAAAATTCAAAATAACTACCGGAAGGCATCTTTAAATCCAACAGAGAATTCGTCCTGATTTGGATGAGGTTATAGGTAACATACTTATATAATACTGAAAATAAATAGTGCAATCACTTGCTTCCATGTGTAGACTATCATAAAACATTGCAGGTTGAATCCTACCTACCAGACAGACATGAAGTAATACTTTTACTCTGGTCATAGTTTTTAGCACTACACTGTCACAGTAACAATGATATCAAAATGAAATTTAACAACATTTGCATGTGAGAGTTTGAATTGTCAACGATTAGCAATTGAAAATGCAAGACAAGTTTTAATTTTTAATTATTGAACTAATTTAAGTACTTAAGGAATACAATATAACAATACTTGTTTTGGTAAAACTAAGTAATGAAGTCACTTGTGAATTTCTACACAGTTTCGGTAAAGGAGACTGACTCAATTTGCTCGTTTTTGTATTGCTAAAGTGATATCTCTTGCCAAAAGCAAGATTTCATTGAGCTTGTCCTGATTTATGTCAAGGATAGGAATGGCAGGGATCGGTTCATCACGTGCACGATACTGGCTGGGGTTCCACTAAAGCTTTACAGCGTTGTTACAACACTGTTTTTAAGACAAGACTTTACAACGGGTTAACAGCGATGAGTTTTATTTTGCGGTTCCACTAGAAAGTCTAGACGTGTTGTAAACTTTGATTGACAGTTGAGTAGTTTACCATGGTATTTACGAAATTAAAGAAAATKTTTTTCCCGAGCAATTCGTCATTTTTCGAGCAATTCGTCATTTTTCGTATCCTAATACCTTAATATAGAGTAGCACGATGATTTTTAAACAACTGATTGAATACTTACTTTTTTAACACTTTTCTTCCTTGGAATTGAGGAATGTGAGAATTTTTGACCCTTTCTGTTTTGCCCACGTGTCTCCAGCCACACGCAGGATGTCACTTAAGGTGAGCTGTTTACGTTGAACTACAAGTTTGTCAAGTAAAATGTTGTGGGCTTGCAAATGTAGATAGGCGAAATGATGTAGAAAGCTGTGAAGTGTTTCCCATGGCCACGGTGTTCAAAACTAATCTTCTTAAAAGAACATTTGAGTAATGAAACTACAAATCCAATATACGAATACAAAATCTGAAAGAGCGGACACACATCTTAAAATAGTGCTAACATATACCTGGTTTTTTGTTGTTGTTCATTTGACATTTTGAAAGCGTACTAGTTTTTAAAAAATGTAACTTTTTCTGCGTAAATAAAAATAATTGATCTGATTCCTTTTTATTTGACACGAGAGCATAGTAGGAAGTAAAAAGACATGATAGATTCATTGTCTGGCTATTGTGCTTCGCTTCATTCTGTCTAAAGAGAAAAAACAATGTTTTTAGACGTCAATGATGAGTATATGGGTTATTTAGTATCAATATAATAGAAACCTTGAAATTCCCGTACGACTTTGAATCGTCCTAGCCCGACAAGCCTGAAGCTCTCCATGAATCTAGACTCCCATCTCCTGTGAATAGTAAGCTCAAAACCTTTGGTCAGTATTTGCCAGGGTTTCCTTTCGTTCACTTCTTTTTATTTGGTTAAATGATAGTCATGGCCGTGCCAGAAACGAACTAGGAGGAATAACAATCAATATTTTAAAAAAAATCTACAGGAAATGCAATGTACTTACTTATTTAGATATCACAGGAAGCCCAATTTTATGGATACAGAATTTGCTTTCCTTACCATGAAACCCATCCACAGGCAGTCTTCTGTAACCCCTTTTTTTGGCTTCCCACTCTAACCACTCCGTCGCCATCTTGACTGAACTTTCATTCTTAAACCCTGTTTCTTCTCGTATTCTCGTAAATGCCCCAGTTGGCATATTTTGGATGATGGCCTAGAGGTAGAGAGCATTAGCGTCATACCCCATGGTCTTTTGACACACTTTGACTTCTTTAACTTGACATGTCATCTCCACTTCTCTGATCTTGGTCTTTTCCTTCTCGTGGTAGGTGGAAGATGATGCTTGGTCCACTCACCATATTCTTTTTGAACAGATAGTACAGATCTTCGTGTTTTTCATCAAACAAGGAGAAGATGTCAATTTCAAAAGTCATGAAGAAATAGGTCAGTGTCATCAGCGTCACACCAGGGATGGGAATACCTTGTCTCAGCATGTCAATTTCCTTGTCTTTCCAGAACGCACACATCTTCTCCAGAGCCTCGCAGCGGGGTTGGACATCCAGATCGTTACACCAAACCAGGAGGACGCGAAAACTTTCATTTCATTCTCTTGCTAGACTCGATGGCAATACTGATAATCTCCTTGGGTGATATTACTGTTGGTGAGGGAGGAGTAGAAAGCATCATGGGGTGGCAAAGTTGGGTAGTCGAGGTTGTCCAGGGAATTCATCTACTCATAGGGGAAGAAACCTAAAAAAATATTTAAAAAACCGTAGTTTAATATTAGGAAATCGTTAATGACACGACACTTAAAAAGTCATGATTACCAACCTTTAGTTTGAGGGCATTTATAGGATTTGAGAAACTTGTCGTAACTGAACCTTGGTGCGAGGAAGTTGGTCACATCCAAGAACTTGAGATTGTCCTTTTTCAAACACATGAAGTTGTTGTTTCTCTTTCGTGTTCTGTCAGGACGGGAAGCTTGCTTAGCCTGTTGACAAAACAGAAAAGTAATTAGGAAATCACTCAAGTATGAATGATAATTTAGAGTTTTTAATTTTTATATCTTTTGATTTTTACACAAATTTATACTTTCCTCCAACTTGACTAGGGGATGTTCTCTCTTCTTTTCTTTCTTCTGATTTTCAGGAAGAATTGAGAAGGAACACACGAATAGATTACTTGAGCGAGACTAATAGATGCACCATCGACAGATATTTTAACTCTGCAGTGATTAACAATTTTCTGCTCCTCGTTGGACAATCTATGAAAAAGTTATACTTGTATTGAAATTTGCTCAAGGAGATTACATTAGAAAAACTATTAGACTTACAAGTTTCTCTATTTCCCTTTCCAGCAGCATCTTGAATATCAACTCTGCACTAGCACAAATCCCGGGTATCTTGGTTACGTTCCAGTGCCTGTTCATTGTCTTCACACAACCTTCAACGATGTACGATCTTGGCAAGTTGGGTTCTAATTGTGCCATTTCGTGGTAGCACTCTCCGGAAAGAGAACATCTATCCATTATATAAACAATGGATTTCACTTTCTCTTTTTCTAGATCATCCAGTTTTTTATTTGACTACTCTTTTCTGTTAGCACCTATTTTCAAGTTAAAGCATAGTTAATAGGTTAAATTATGTAAACAATGKATTTCACTTTCTCTTTTTCTAGATCATCCAGTTTTTYATKKGACYACTCTTTTCTGTTGGCACCTATTTTCAAGTTAAAGCATAGTTAATAGGTTAAATTTGGCTCTAAAAAATGCAACTTATTTTTATATTTAACTAATATTGTGATTTACCTTGTTCTGTATCTCGTATATTGAGTGAGGGTGGAGTCTCTAGGACGCCTGGTTCTTTGTCGCTCATTGAAACTACGACAAAAATCAGATGTAACTTAGGAATCCATCTATAGGAATAAATCTATTTTAACCAAATATAAGAAAAATGACTAACAAAAAGTGAAGGGTTCGACTACAAAACGGTGTGAAAACTTTGTTCACATTCGGTGAAGACGGCTTCAAACCAAAACTCTGCAAATACATATGCACGCCATGGAAAATCCTTTTCAGACTTCAACCAATCGTGAACATAACAAGAACTGGATTTAAAGTTCTGTTCCATCAAAATTAAGGAGTCAGTTTACTTATGATATCTTATATGAAATTAGTTTCCTAAGTTATTCTATTTCTGTCGTCTTTGTTGACCAATGCTCTTTGCAATCTGCTTGCAAGTGTTCGTCACGACTGTGTGGTCGGTCTTCCGTTGGGCAATTCCTTCATGCAGTCACAAGTGAGCTTCTTGAAATCAAAGGCACAGCTGTCAGTGGTGTATCCGAACTTTGCTCCCGATAGTTGCTTTAGCTCATACTTCATCGTGTAACCCAAGGAATACACATCACTTGCCGTTCTCGGACTGCTCTTTGCAAGCGCTACCTCTGGTGCTAGCCACGGGAACTTTCCTGGGTTTTGGCGACTGTGATTTCCGTTGAGTTGATAGGCGTACTTTTGCCAAAGTCGATCAGAACAAGCTGCCACTTCTCCTTTGAATGATGACAGAGGATATGGTTGTGCTTAATATCGTTATGTAATCATTTTCGATCCGCTATCTTGGTTGAACATAGCAAGGAAGGAATTGTTAAAACTGGGGGCAGGGCCTCAATCAAAATGTGATATAGTTTAGGCTTTCAGTTAAATAGGCCTCTCTTAGGTGTTCCTCTATACAAATGGTCTGTTTTCGTCCTCTCGTGCCATAATAACCAAAGTCAAAACTGGTGATGTCCTTTGCTGGGCGTATTTGTTCAGCGTGTTTCTTCACTAAATAGCTGTTAAACTCTTGGATTTTTTGAATATTTGTACTTCTTTCAAAGAGAACATGGAACATTGATTTTTGTTCTCGTGCTTATACACTTTAAGCTTTACGTTAGTTAATGCGTACTGCGTCGGCCATGATGGTTCTTTTAAAAATCCCACGTCAAGCAAGTTTCCGTGCCAAGAAAGCTTCCGCGTCATGCATGGTTTATCTGAACACATTTCCCATGACCCTCCGCGACACTAGCTCATGCGCTTTACGCTTCACGGGTAACAAAGTTTCTCGGAAAGGGTGTATACATTCCGAAGTAAAACAAAATCAGAAAATCAGAAACATAGTTCATCATAAAAATACAATTGGCGTAACGCCGTTTTCTTATAAACTCTATCATTGATTTTCGCCCTTCCAATTCAAAATCCAGCCTCTTCTTCCTTTCCTGCACCTGAAGCTCTACATGCTGTGCTTTCAACTCTAACTCTGCTTTTCTAAGATCTAACTCCTGCTGCCTCAGCTTTGCTCGTTGATTATACATTTTGCTAAGTAGATCAATAGCTTTGTTATTCGTTGCTTTGCTTTCTTCTTGCCTATTCAGAAAAACAATTATTCAATTTCAAACAATACATACAACATACAGAAGGGAAGGTAGCTTTTGACCTATAATTGTGGGAAATATTGATTCAACTTTTAAAAAAATTATGAAATGACCCAACAGTTTTGTCTAGGTTGGGTATTAAGGAAACCATGTAACAAGTAGAATATGTTTCAAACTGTACTTTCCAGTTGTTTTCTTTTGTGGAGTGTCATACTCATCATCATCATAATCATCTGGTTGATCTGCATCACTGTCATCAACAGAATCAGCACGAGCCCTTTCTAAAAGGCCAAGATTACATGCATGAGTATGTATATACTTCCTAATGACTAAAATCAAAAGCAAATGACTCAAATGCAAATCTCAGTGAGCTAGCAAGTAAAAATATGGACTTTGCTTTGGGAAATTACTCGCTGGCTTGCTGCATGTGTTTTTAGTTATGAGTGGAGAATGGGGTTTAGTGTTATTTTCCAACCAAAACTCACTTGACATCCCTTCCATCTGTTTTTCCTCTTCCACTTTCCTCTTTTTCGTTTCTTTTTCTTGAGACTTCAGCAGCTGCATGTCTTCACGATAAAAAAATTATATCTTGCAAACATTCCTGTAGCTGTGAATACTCCTCAGTCCCAGACCTTAGAAATATTCATATTTCAGTTCAGAGAAATACATGATTAGTGATTGCAAGGTTGCAATCAAAAAGTATAAATAGCACATAAAAAATTGGCAACTTAATTTTATTCTATTTTTCTTCCAATATTCAGCCATAAACTAATATAAGATCCTCTATTAAACAGTTTAAAGGCCTATAAAATAATATTTATGACACATTTAAAATCATCTGAAAGTATTTGTAACAATTTTGTAACAATTGTAACAATTTTGTATGTATCTTTTTTTACGTGTACAAACTTAAGCTTACCTTTTTAATGACCTTTTATCTTCCGTCTTGAACTTGGCTAGAATACGTTCCAACCTCTCTTTGCAGCCTCTCCCCTTTATTTCTACCTGTTTACCCTCTCCTTTGCTGAACTCTTTGCTTAGTCCTGCAATAACTTCCCAATCAGCTGGTTTTTCAGGCTTTTGACTAGCTACCTCGAGAGCCAGTTGAATATCATATTCTACATTTAACCAACGAAATGAAGCCATTATTCTTTATTGATAAATACATAAAAAAGTAAGTACAAAGGGAAAGAAGTAGTTAACATCGAAATATGAAACAGAATGAAGTAGAATAAGCCTTTTCATAGTTTAAGAWTCGATTCCACTGCGCATGCGATTTTATCCCGAATTTCTCACCTTTTGTTTAATTAAGAACCAAAGGTTTAGACAAAATGAGAAATTCGGGATAAATTCGCATGCGCAGTGGAGTCGATTCTTAAACTATGAAAAGGCTTATTCAGTTACTTTCACACAAAGCCGCCTACTTTAAGGTTTTCGAAAGAATATCATCGATCGCTGAGCTTAAATCATTATTTTGCAGTTTTTACCTTGGATTTCTCTAAATGAAACAGTCCGTTTGATGAGGCCGTAAAATTCAATACTTCGTACAAAATATAGACAAATTACCGGCAAACTTCGCAAAATCTCTAATGAAGCATTAAAGCACAAATAACTCAGGACATTTAAGTTTCTTCAAGCAATAAATCGTTCAACTTATTGTTGAGAATGAATCCCGCCAAAACATGGCGACGAGCAACAGAACTCCTTACGGTCAATTCAACTCTTAAATATCGCTTTAGATAAAAAAATTAAACAATACATGTCTTAAAAAAAGTTAATTTACCTTTAGGATGTTGCATGAGCCCGTAAAGATCCATAATTGACAGATAAAAGAAGAACTTTTGGTCACACTCGTTGACTGCTCCACTGAACATGGCTGATTCCACGTGACTGCCTCGTTTACATATCAAGACAAACCAACACCACGTGGGAGGGGAGAGGATTTATTTACGGTTCATCATAACCACAGGTAGCCCAAGCTTTGTTTCTGTGGTGTCCTGTTATAAGGAAATGTATGGGGATTCATCAAAACTTCAATAAAATCATTGAATCGTGAAATAAAGCCTCAAAATTTTACCCGATCATTGAGAAATAGCACTTCTTTCGCTCTGTGTGGTTATTTTTTTAAATTCAGTTTGTTTTAAGAGTTTTTTCCCCACCAGTAAGAAATAGTATTTGCTTATATGCTTAAGGTGGCTCGACCCCCTCACGCTTGACCGCTACCTTCCACTTTTGGAACGCTAGTGCATAAACGTCTTTTATCCGATTGCAAATCTTTTTTGCACATAAGTCACATAAAGATTGAATTAATGTTTGATGCAATTTTTAGTGAGATCGGACGTCATAACACGTGATTATGATGAAATATTTGTTTTCGTGCAATTACTCCCGTCTACGTTCATACCAGCGACAAAAACCGGTTCTCGTCCGATCACTGAGGTGAAACTCGGTAGGGCCAGTAGAGTACTTGGATGGGTGACCACCTGGGAATAACTGCTGCTGTAGAAAATTTTTTCCCATTTTATTCTCCTTATTATTTCAATTGCTTCAGTTCACTTTATTTGTTCAACTTTTTATCTTTCTACTCAATTCAATGGTGTTCTTGTTTTATGTCTGTGTTGTAGTTGTTTTTTCTTCCTTCCTCGAAATATTTATGGGCGCTTAAATCGTTTATCCAGCTTAAAGTACCTTATGTTGTGCAGTTACTTGTGTCTACGGTCATACCACCGAGAAAAAACCGGTTCTCGTTCGATCATCGAAGTACTGAAGCTCGGTAGGACCAGTATAGTTAAGGGCGGATCCAGGGGGAGGGTCGGGGGGTCACGACCCCCCTGTCATTCCTGAGGTCAAATGGGCTTCCTGTGGTAAAAATGCGACTGGGATTCCTTTGCCCACAAAATTTACCCCTGAGAGCCCCCTTCAAAAAACCCTGGATCCGCCCTTGATAGTACTTGGATAGGTGAGCACTTGGTAATAACTGCTGCTGTAGACCTTTTTTTCATTTATTCCCCTTCTCTTTTCAATTGCTTCATTTCACTTTATTCGTTCAACTTTTTATTTTTCTATTCTATTCATTGTTGTTCTTGTTTTCTGTTTGTTTTGTAGTGTCGTTTTCTTCCTTTCTAGAAAAGTTTTTTGGCGCTTAAATCGTGATCCAGCATAAAGTACCTTAAGTTGTGCAATTTCTTCTGTCTACGGCCACACCACCGAGAAAAAACCGATTCTCGTCCGATCACCGAAGTGAAACTCGGTAGGGCCAGCATAGTATTTGGATGGGTGACCACCTGGGAATAACGGGTTCTGTAGACTTCTTTTCATTTTATTCCCCTTCTCTTTTCAATTGCTTCATTTCACTTTATTCGTTTCACTTTTAATTTTTCTATTCTATTCATTGTTGCTCTTGTTTTCTGTTTGTTTTGTAGTGTTATTTTCTTCCTTCTTTGAATGGTTAGTTGGCCCTGAAATCGTGATCCAGCATAAAGTACTTTAAGTTGTGCAATTTCTTCTGTCCACGGCCATACAACCGAAAACAGCCGGTTTTCGTCCGATCACCGAAGTGAAACTCGGTAGCGCCAGCGTAGTACTTGGATGGGTGACTTCCTGGGAATAATGGGTGCTGTAGACTCTTTTTTCACTTTATTCCCCTTCTCTAATCAATTCCTTTACTTCACTTTATTCGTTCAAGTTTTTATTTTTTTTACTCCATTTGTTGTTGCTCTTGTTTTCTGTTTGTTTTGTAGTGTTGTTTTCTTCCTTTATAGAAAAGTTTGTTGGCGCTTAAATCGTGATCCTGCATAACGTACCGTAAGTTGTGCAATTTCTTCTGTCTACGGCCAAACCACCGAGAAAAAATCGGTTCTCGTCCGATCACCGAAGTGAAACTCGGTAGTGCCAGCGTAGTACTTGGATGGGTGACCTGGGAATAACGGGTGCTGTAGATTTTTTTTCATTTTATTCCCCTTCTCTATTCAATTCCTTTAGTTCACTTTATTCATTCAAGTTTTTATTTTTCTACTGCATTCATCGTTGTTCTTGTTATCTGTTTGTTTTGTAATGTTATTTTCTTTCTTTCTAGATAAGTTTGTTGGCGCTTAAGTCGTGATCCAGCATAAAGTACTGTAACGTTGTGCCTTTGTCTTTTATTCTCTTATCATACTCAACATACACAAAACCAGTCGACTCACTCGCACACACACTAGCCTCGTGCTCTATGTTACATTTTGTCCCCCACTAGCGGAGGGGTACGTCAGTCGCTACACAACTCCCCTCTCTAATAAGCACTGTCTCAGTGCGGAAAATTGCAAACATGTCAACAAAACTAATGGTTACATCAATTGGATAAAAGTTTAAGTCTATAACTAATCAATCAAAGTTTAGAGTCTAACAGTTAACATTGTTTTGTCTTTTTGAACATTTTATTTCTCGACTTTCTTCTGTTTGGCCACTGGAAATCGTGCTACACAAGGTGTGCACAGTCTCATGTAGATGTGATTTACTCCGCAAATCGAAAATGTTCAACTTTCCTGATAACTTAATAATTGACTTGTTAATGTTTACTGTGTCTTGAAATCACCGAGTTATGTCTAATCCAATCACCAAATCTCTTTGGAGCTCTTATTGTTCTTTTCGGCCTTTTTCTTTCACCCTGTTCCTTGTCTTTCTTCTCTTTTTGATCTCTTTGCTGCTCTCTGAGATCTTTCTCTTCTTCGGTTGCCTTCGGGCTTTTATTTACCTTTCTGTTCTTTCCTTTCTCTTTTCTTTCATCCTTTTTTCCTTTCTTACATTCTTCTTTTCTTTCATCCTTCTTTCCTTTCTTACATTCATCTTTTCTTTCCTCCTTCTTTCCTCCCTTTTCTTCCTCTTTTCTTTCACCCTTCTTTCCTCTCTTTCCTTCCTCGGCTAGCCAACTTTTCAAAGGTGGACCAAGGTATGGCTTGAGACGATCCACGTGGACTACCTTAGGCTTAGAGGTGGCTGTCTTTTTAATCCTGTAGACGACATCCGACAGTGCGGCCACTTCCAAGAAGGGTCCTTCCCAGGGACAGTCCAGCTTGGCGCTTCTGCCCTTCTTCCTTCGAATGTTATGCAACCAAACACTTTCACCTACCTGGAGTCGCCTCCAGGCAAGCTTCTTGTCATAATTCCTTTTCTGTCTGGTTGCTGCTTGTTTCAGATGTTGTTGTACATTGTCGAACGATTCAGCTAATCTTCTCCTAAGTGCCTTTGCGTACTCACCAGGTATTGGTGGTGCATCTGGAGTTTTCTCTGTGATTACATCTAGGGGTACTTCCACTTCGCAACCTAGCATCAGTTGATTTGGAGTGTAGCTTTTACTGTCACGTACTGCTGAGCGGTATGCCATCATGCACATAGGAAGTTGGAAATCCCAATCTTTTTGGTCTTGTTGTGGTTTGCCGCGAAGCATCTCGATTAAGGTGCTATTAAATCTCTCCACCTGCCCGTCAGATTGAGGATGTGATGCGGTTGTTCTTGTCTTTTCAATGTCCAAAAGTTTACAAATTTCGGATATAACTTTGGACTCGAAGTTGGTCCCTTGATCGCTGTGTATTTGTCTTGTTACTCCAAATCTACACACAAAATCAGATACTACCTTTTCGGCGACTGTAGTTGCTGCTTGGTCAGGTATGGCACAGCTTTCAGTCCATTTAGTAAAATAATTAGAGATAAACAAAATGTACCGATTACCTCTTTGTGTGACCGGCAAGGGTCCTAGGATATCCATTGCAATCCTTTCCATGAGCGCTCCAACGATGTACTGTTTTAAGGGGGCACGTCGTTTCTTTCCTGGACTCTTCTTAGCTTCACATTCATGACAACGAGTGACCCATCTATGGACTTGAGCAGTTAGACCAGGCCAATAGTACCGTATTCGAAGAGCGAGTACAAAAACACCATGGCTTGCTGTTGTATGGTTGTGATGAGCTGCTAGTGCTTGTTCTCGTAGGTTATAGGGTAGCACAATCTGATATGTCAATTCATCTCCGCTCTCACTTTCCCATTTCCGGTAGAGAACAGCATCTTGTACCTTCAGACGGTCCCACTAGGCCCATAGAGCTTTGATGGTGGTATTTTCTTGTGATACTACTTCCCAAGAAGGGCGCTAGCTAGAAGATTTCTTCAGCTCGATAAAATTCTTAAGTGTAGGGTCAGCCATTTGTTGCTGTGCCAAGTACTGGTAGGTCCATTCGGGCTCAATCTTAACAGTACATGCGGTAACTCGTGGTTCCTTTACGTTATTTGATGGCTGACTCAGCTGTTCATCAATGTCCGTAATCGACGGGTGACCAGACAAGTCTGTCTGAATTTATGAAACGATACAAGCACTACTTACAGATCAGCAAGTTTACGGTTCGAACTGACCATGCACCATTGAGATTTATCTTGAAAACTAAGAAACCTGAAGGTTAACTGGCTCGTTGGGTTGCCCTCCTCAGCACCTTTGACTTTGCCATCGTGTACCGTCAAGGACAGCAGCACTGCAATGCTGATACAATGTCCCGAATACCTTGCACAGAAAGATGAAGATGGTGACAGAACCACACAAAAGGTTTAAATACAGTTGAAGTTGG
Source organism: Actinia tenebrosa (assembly GCF_009602425.1). The sequence goes on along the minus strand of NW_022258447.1, from coordinate 22,167 downwards.
AACACAGACACAATAGCTAAAAGTTCCTTTCGCGTAGTGCAGTAGTTACGTTCTGACTTAGAGAGAGTGCGGCTAGAGAATGCTACAGTCCTTTAAACACCGTCCTGTATCTGTGAAAAAACACACCCGATGCCGTGATTACTGGCATCGGTATCAAGAACGAAGGGTGCGTCCATCTCGGGATAAGCTAATACTGGTGAGTTAGTCAACATTTTTTCTTTTTCCCCCGAAACGTTGCTTAGAATATCATCTAGTATATACAAATCTATTGTAGAAAAGACGAGACTGTATAAAGAAAGGATTAGACGTTTTGGGCTGAAGAACTGATTTTAAGGAAAAAGCGGCTGTTATATATGTCACTGAGATTTTTATGTGCAACAACTGATTACGAGATGGCGAAGGGATGGTAAAACGATTTTCTCAAAGAACAGGTGAAATATATTGGAAAGAAAGTTTTGACCGTAATAACAGAGACAAAAAGATAAAAATAGATATAAATTGAGAAGTTAAGTCGAGTTGGCAATGATGAGTGAAGCAAAGCCGCCGACTGACCGTCGTTTTTCAGTAAACTTTTCAGTGTCATTCTTTGCTTTCAATACCATAATACATTTGTCTAGTAGGTTTATGCTAAAACAAGTAGAGTACTCGTTCTTGTTTTCTACGCGCCTCATCGACAATATATTGACTCATAGGAAACTCGACCTGGACTTCAGTAACTTTGGATTAATATATATGAGTATTGTTTAACTAATTCATAGGAACACCAGACACTGAGCAAAGAGAAGAAGAAGAAAGAGAGAACAAACATCTAAAAGAAGAAGAGATGGAGAAGAATAAGGGGGGGGGAGAAGAGAAGGAGAAAGAAGAGAAGGAGAAAGAAGAAAAGGTAAGGGGAAAAAAGATGATGAAGAATGAGGGCTAAAGGGCGCAAGAAGCAAAAATTAATGGATGGAAAACAAGGCTCAGATCGAACTTCACATTGAAAACTAAATAAAATGGATGATAATTGATGATATTAGGTTCGGCTCACGTAAATTTTGACGTTTGACCATAGTCGAAACGTGATAACTGAAATGTAAAAAAACACTGACTATATTTTCAGCACTAATTCAACATGGCGTGAAAAGCTGAATGTTGAAATATTGAGTTAGGGGTGAGGTTGCCATTAAGCTAGCTAAGCCATGCAGCAAAAGAAACAAAAAGCTATTTATTGAATACCGTCTCCAGCTTCTTGTGGACGGTCCAATCCGTATATTTTTGAATACGCTGACGTAACAGCGCTAATCCTTAGAGAGAGCTCATGGTCATGCTCAAGCACACTTACTTCATTCCTTTACTTCATTTATATTTACAAATATCATTAAAACACAAATATACCGTTAAAAGGCCGGTATCCAAAGGCCGCGGGATTTTAAAACATTCAGTGGTGTTGTTAAAAACCTGATGACGATTTTTATGCGCGAATATTTGTTAGCGACGTATAGGAATGAGTTGAAAGCAAATCCAAACTGAAAAGTGATTGATGTAATTACGTAATGGTGCACGATATCCAAAACTGACCGTGCACGATGTACAAGCTGATCGTTTGCGATTACGAATGAAACCAATCTGATCGTGTTGGATGGGAAATCGCACACGATTTCCCGAGATAGAATTGATCCAATGTGTTGTATCACACTCAGAACTTTAAAACTTTAGCAAGAATTCATTTTGTTTAAGTGATTTACTTTCTCGCAAAAATAAAATAAAAGTGTCTTATAATCGTTATAGTGCGTTTGACAAAAGATATTTTGGAGTTGTTTGTCGGAAATATTTTATTTTCACTCCGAAAAATGTTATAAAGTCACTCTGAACCATGAATCAATCCCCTCCCCTCCCCTGTGGTGCTGGTTTGTGTTGACGTGTAAACGAGGCAGTCACGTGGTATAAGAGGAGCAGTCGACGAGAGAAGTTGTTGTGTGAATATTTTCTGACTAAAAATCCTTCTTTTAATCCTCAAATATGGATCTTTACGGGCTCATATAGCATCCTAAAGGTAAATTACCTATCATTTTAGCTATATATTGTTTAATTATTTTATTTAGAGCGATATTTTAGAGTTGAATTGACCGTAAAGAGTTCGGTTGCTCGTCGCCATGTTTTGGCGGGATTCATTCTTAACAATTTAGCTTCAAGTTGAACGATTTATTGCTTGAAAAAAACTTAAATATCCGAAATAGATTATGCTTTAATGCTTCTTTGGGAATTTAGCAATGTTTCATGGTAAATTATCTATACTTTGTGCGATTTTGTTGGATTTTACATGCTCATCAAACAGACTATTTAAGTCAGTTTTCGTTCGGCGTTTGATTTTTGTTTGCGCTTGGAATCTTGAATGAATACGAGTTATTATGAGAATAAGAGACATCAGATTTCTCCAAATCCAAAGATTACTGCACGTCCTTTGTGATCGTAGGGTCTGAACTCGCCTAGAGTTAAATAAATAAACTTTTGTCAATCCAAGTTAGAAAGAACTGCTGCCCATGACTCTTCAGCTTCGCCTTCAGAGTCTTGGGAGTGAAGGGCTTAATAAATTATTTGTGGATATAAAAACACATATTTTGGTTGAGGATTTGGGCAAGCAAGCAAGGAATCATTATAAAATCCTGGTATTTTGGTTTCATTGAGGAATTTCGAGGAGATATAACAATCTTGTTGTGCCACAAGAGTTTTTTCGCTTCTAATGCTTTGACTCATTCGCAATGCTTCTCTTAAGCCTGGTTTCCATATGATCGCTCACGATCGCCGGATCGCTGAAAATGATGCCAGCGATCGTGAACGATTATATGGAAACACTTTTCAGCGATCGAGCGATCGTGAGCGATCGTTAGCGATTATGTGGAAACACATGTCAGCGATAGAGCGATCAAAATGTATCCCATAACACATCTGTCAGTTTTGGTAGCCATAGCAACGTACTAAACAAAACATTGGCCTTGAGTGAAGACTGTATATTCTAGATTGATTTTGAGTTCAAGTTATTTCTACACAATATGGCTGAAAGTCATGATAGTGCAGCCTTAAGGGAAGAAATCCGAAAGTATGAATGTCTGGACAACAGGAATATTCTCGATCAAACAGTGGAAGCTCATCGAATAGGTTGTGGTAAAGACCTTGCTGTTTTCTGTTTTTGAAGACGTCTCACCCAAAATCGATGAGATCTTTTCTGTTTCAAATGTGATCTTCACTTGGCTAAAGCAAGCAGAAGAACACTGCTTCCTCGTAGAAAGACGCTTTCTTCGTCCGCCATGTTGTCAAAACGCTATGCTACCACGCGTGGCTCATATGGATTACGACTTACCATAATATCCGTTTGCTCATAAAAGAGCCACAAACTCAAGTGGAGCTCGCTGTAGCATAAACTTCAGCGACCTAATGGAAACATGTCAGAAACTGATAGCGATCATGAGCGATTCATGCATCAATAATTTCAGCAATCCGGCGATCATGAGCGATCATATGGAAACCAGGCTTTACTAATCTTGTAATCTTATATTTTAACTTACAATTAATTTCCCTTACTTTAGTTGCTATGAGATTAAAATTTCCTTGAAGGTAAAAAATATGAAAAAATGTGAAAACACCCAGCATGTTAAACTGCATGTCAGGGTTGGCTGGTTTAATTTCATAATCAATATTAATCGATAAGATTAGTTGATTAATATTGATCAGTTATCGGCAGTAGATGATTAAACGATAGTTACATGAAGATAATATTATCGACAATAATTACAAGTTATAAACAATAATATAAATTGTTAGTTATGTTATAGCTATACATAAGTGAATTTATAAAGAATTATTTCTTTTTTACGAATGTATAATGAATCTTTCGTAAACCTTTTTGTTTCAATGATATATTTTTGTACTTTTAGAAACAAATTAAGATAATTAGAAACACTTAAATTGGGAGATCCGTTCAAAAAGTGATCAACCTTTTATTTATCAGTGGTATAGTTCTCATAAAGCTGTGTGAAAACTGACAAAAAGGGCTGTACGAATAGTGGCATATTGAGAGTAAAGGATGAGAGTGAAAGAAATAATAACAAGCTGATTCAACTGAACCATCATTGCATTCACAAAATGGAGGGGGCTTACATGCGATTTTAAATATATGAATTCAGAGCAGACTGTTGAAGACGCAGTAGCGTTTGCAGTATGGAGGCCTGCCTACTTAAAGATATGTTTAAAAGTTGATTATATTCTTTACAGTGGTGAGATTGATTTAAAAAAATATGTTTAAAGATTTTGAGTTACAAATATTGTTGTCTAATTCGTTCCATGTAGGAATTACAGAAGGCAAAAAAAAAAAACTTTTAAAGCAGGCAGTTAAATATATTGAACCTGCTGTGCAACAAAGCCCAATTTTTACGCTTTTTGAAATCACTTTTTTCACAGTTTTCTGTGTTCTTGCTCTGTTTTATGTATTTGATGGATGATCTATGGGAAATAAAACTCACACAACAACTGAGATGTACATGTTTATTGACCAGAAATATGATACCAGAAGTTACAAAATTTTGTAATTCTCAGGCTGTGGAATAAGGCTAGCCTCTCCCCCTCAATCCCCTGGTGTATAATTTCCCTCTTTTTCCTTTCTTCTTTTGTTCTGGAACCAGTGCACGATCTGTTAAAATACAAATATATCTGGTTAATATCTCGAAGACAAATGATGCTTGCCTTGCTTCGTTTTTAAGAAAACCCTGTGGTAAACGGATAAAAGGATTAAGGTCCTTGAGCAAATTCAAGATGGCGTAAACAGTGAGAGTGACTGGGATACCAAACTAATTTCGTAATTTTAAGCTTGAAGAAGGATTTACAGACTAAATTATACTTATCAAATCAAAGACGAGATATAATTGATCTTACTTTATTTCTGCTCTTGGCTTTTAGAGAGAAGAAGTTGAATACAAACGCTCTTTTAGAAGTTGGCGAAATGATCTTTCGAAGCCTTGGTAGTCTCTTTTCCTTGATCTTAAGGGTAACCAATGAAGTAGCTTATACTAACACTGGATCTTTGAGAATCTGGCGTCCTCTCGTGTGAATCTTCATTTGAGTATGGAACAGATCTGGGATAATGCACTTGAGCACATYGAAGGACTTTTACTTCAGTGAGCTTTTTAAGTAACTTTAACTGATCTGTGTCTTGTATCTGTCTGTACCTATATCTTCTTCAGTCTGGTCAGTGATGTAGTTACTTTCCTAATGATTAATAGCAGAAAAAATACTAATTTATTTTGAAATCTATGCAATATGTTAAAATGTCTACATCATCATGTGTACACAGGGCTTAAAATAACAGTGGCTCGGACACATGTACGGCAGAAATTATTTTAGGCCAGACATGGTGCCATTCAAGCCGGTCGAAACATAAATATTAAATAACAAAACGAAACAAGCACAAAACAAAACAAAAAAACCGAAACAACACACTTTTTAAAGGTTCTTGTGCATCTGTGATATAAACTCAAATTTATAAATGAAACACCATCATGAATGATGAGACGACGAATATATAGTTTACATCGGATATAAAACAATCAGCGTTTATTAAAACTATATACAAATATATTTATATATGTATATTAATAGAGTGTGAGTTCTTCCAACACTTTCAAAGTTATGACTTGCTCAATATTCTGCAATGATACAAAACTTCTACCGTTTCCTCAAAAGCAAGACCTGACACTTGAGAGCATCAAAACGGCCTGTAAAACGCATTTTCATACAGAGCTAGAATGTGATGTACTTGCCGGGGAACGAGGTCCGTCATACACTGCTTTAAGTCAAATAAGAGACTTTTAAGTTTTGCACGTGCGCTTTATAGAAAGTTCAAGTCTCTTCAAAGGCTGAAAAGTGATGTTGAGCATTTTTTGCCGTAACTTGTAAAAAATTATGTAGCATTTCACTCATAAAGTATGAGAATAAAAATCTCACTATATCACTCGTTTGATTTTTACAACTAAAACGATGACTATATATACTTCTTTTGGCAACATTTCAATTTTTAATCCTATCCTTTATCACTATTTTTTGCGTAAAATCCGAATCAGCCAAAAGCAAAATATGAGTTTTTGTTTTTATATTTCTGTTGTCACTGCCAGTTAATAAGTAGTGTATAAAATGCATTTTGAAAATGTGAACTTACCTTGCTTCTTACTGTTCTGACTCGACGGTAAGTTATGCCATGGACGAACTGAAAAGCTGGCTGACTTACTTGTATACTGTTTGTCTTTTTATTGGATACAAAGTATTTGTAATTGTTGGTCCTTTATGGGCAGGGTTATCTTGGTAACACTTACCACCGCGACCTGCAATAAAATACAACTTCATTAATTGTTTCTCCCACAAAAAATAATAAACAACAATAAATGATGTAGAAAGAAAATCATACTGTACCTTGTCTGCCAGCGATAAGGTAAACGTTCTGGAGGTTTGTGTCTGCGAGGGCATTGAATCTCTTTAAAATGTGGACTTTGGACCTATCGTCATATTTGTCCATACGACCTCTGCTGCAGCCGCAGTTTGGTCCAGTCTCTTTTCCTATACGAGTTTCCCTAAAAAATATGGACGTGTAAGTATTAATAACAACTCCCAATAAACCAGTTGCTCTCAGAAGAACCTTTTTCGGTTGACAACATTTCATTGAAGTCTTGTCAAGAAATCTTCCTCTACCTTGTCAAGCTTGATCAAGTCTCTTAGGAATGATTCTTTGAGCTGCATACTGCAAACTCGGATAATACTGATATCCTTATCTGGGAAGAAGGTCCGAAGCGTACTATAAGTTGTGAAGCTGCACCTACCTCTGGTAATACTACTCGAAGTGCTGACCACATAGCTCTATCGAAATCAAGCTTCACATTGTTACAGGAACAACAGATTTTAATTACTGTGCTTGGAGACGCCTCTGTGAACAAAGCGTGGGAGAAATATACTACAGAAACTAAAAGGGTGAGGGAAGGTATGAGTGGAACTGTTTAAGAGAGATAAATGCAAACCTTGTTGAAATTCGATTTTWAAAAAATCCTCTTTGATGATTACTTTGAAATTGAAGGTTTAAGAAGTATGCAATATGATAAAATGATAACATCCAAATCCTCACCGCTCCTTATCAGTGGACCAGTTACTGGTCATCAATGGAGAGGACTTTGTGACTTTTCGTCCAGCTGCTATGTTCATGCATCCACTATAAAACAAATCAAGGAAAAACAAAAATAACATTTACCTCACCACAAAGTACAGCATCTCGTAAGTGCCTTTAAGTTGAAATTACAAGTTTCAATTGCCATACCCTATTGTTATTTGCAAAAACATAATACAAAAAGAAAATTTTAAATTATATTTACCAAGCATATCAGTAGTAGTTGTAATAGGACAAATTTTGTCAGGTATACAAATCCTTATAAATCTTACTAATATTAAAGTGCTACACATTTCCATTTCTGGTGTTGGTTTTCAGAAATTTCTTCTCTTGACTTTCTTTTGCTTGTATGTATAGTGTAATAATGTCCACAACCCAGTATGGTACGAAAACAAGCCACTTGGTGTGAACAATCTGGCAAAAATGATGAAAAATATCTCCATTGGTGCCAATTTGTTAAAGGTCTACACCAACCAGAGCGTAAAAAGCACATCGGTCACAACGCTGTCAAACCAGGAGTTCCTTAGAGGCATATCATGGCCATTTCTGGCCATAAGATTGAGCAGAGTCTGGTAAGCTACAATTCCAGACCATCCACAAGCCAAATAAAGCGATGTTCTGAGATTATTTCCTGTACTTAATTTTACTGCTAGTAGCACTGTAATATGTGCAACCATTTGTAGTGGGTTCCTGGAACCACACAGTCAGGTACACTTTATCAGTGATCAAACATACCTTCTTTCTAGGCAGTCTCTTCCTTTGATGTCCCCCCAATCTTCTCTTGATGTGGGAGCCACTGCTTTGGTCGTGGCCAAAGTTAAGCTTCACCTTACTACATCCAATGTTTGGCCTTGTGAATCGGATGTAAKTGTGAATGTGGTCTTCACTGCCATTTGCATTTATGAAGGCCATGGACTGCTCAAGATGGAATGAGAACACCTCCCCACACAAACAGGACTTGG
>NW_022258445.1:5144-21718 GCF_009602425.1 Actinia tenebrosa | reverse complement strand
CTACCTAGTGGAAACAGTACTTCCTGCTCCTGACTTATATACTGGTGATCATTTTCTCTCAAGTTGTCTGTGTACGCAGTCTGACGCAGATTCGTTAAACCAGAAAGGTTATAAGGTTACATTAAGTTCTTGCATATTTAAGTCCAGCGTTTCAAGGATGGCTTTTTGTGCGTTTACTCATTGCTTGTGCTTGTTTCATCTTTTGGCCAGCGTTATTTCTGCAAATGGAAGTAAGTTTATTTCATATAATGGAAATCARGTTAACATTATGGTATTAGAACGAATTTTTAAAAGGACATCATCGATTAATAACCTCATACTTCTGAAAATAAGCAATTAGTCTTTAATCAGTTTCCTCTTTTCACTCGAATGGTTTCGTCGTTTTCATTACCAAACATCAGATATAAACGGTGTCCAAACGATGCACAGGTAGACTTTCACTACTCAATGGTTTATTCTTTTAATTCCATTTAAACCCAATCCACATAGAAGCTAAACTTATTGCGTTAATTGATTTTAATTAATTGAGTTTCTGAACTTAAATAAACTAGACGCATACCTGCGTGAACTCGGGCTTCATGAAAGAAAACTTTGCTAGTGTGTGTTTCGAAGACTGAGAGTAGGCGCATAAGTGCGTGAATAACCGCCGTTTGCATTACTACGCGGCCCCCCCAGACAAAAATCTTGTCATGTAGTTTGCAATAGATAGATAATACTCCGTCTATAGTACCATTATGTAGACCTAAAGCTGCCTCTACTCCACAATCATCAACTGTTGTTGGTAACTCTTGTGGTGTTATGTAATTATTCAAATTATGAAATAATTGATTAGCATAATAATGCACATCTTGATCAACTTAATATACTCTGTGGTATTCTGCTAGGTTCACGATCACGTGTAAACATTCTACTACTAGAACTTGACTTAAAACATGTCTATAATTATAATAAACATACTGGTGTTTAAAGGCGAGATCTGGTGTTTTTTGTAATGTTTATTGTCACTTCTACATCATTACATACATATACAGTCAAATTATTAGTTTTCTGTAAGATATCACAGTCACTAAACGATGAAATACTAATAACATTGTGAACATAAATGTCAATGCATGAAATACTGAAGTTAATAATTGCATAAGCTAGTAAAGTAATAGCAGTWATTATCATCAAGATAGCAAAACAATGAATTTTCAGCGTAAGAAAACATTGTAATAAGAACCAATAAGATAATCCATATATTTTCGAAACGATTAAAAAACATTAGAAAACAGCACATTGTGAGTCACATACCGGTGTGTTTACGCCTTCGCTTACGTATATAGAAGTTCTTAAATTTCTTTCCAGTTGTTTATCAGCAAACCCGTGTGGAAATTCAGAAGTCCTTTGTAAGGTCAAAGTTTGGATAAGATTTATAARTTGTTTCGCTATTTGTATAGATAGATAGATTTTTCTCGATAAATGGTTCACGATAATTGGTTCTCGAAAAATTGTTCACGACAATTGGTCACTCGTACAAAATGTTCGCTCGTATTACTCATCGGTTTTGCAAACGCACGTGCACACAGTGCCATACGTCAGACCGAGACCCTAAGCACATGCTCAGTTGATATAAGCGAAGTACGCATGCGTGTTTGATGTCCCAGGCGTCCCTAACTGGCTTTAAGTGCGCATGTCTGCTTTTTGTAGACCAACATGGAAAATACGACGAATATTAACGGGCTTTTTATAACTCGGGCCTTCCTTCGGAAAGAAGCCCGAGCAATAAAATAATAATTTAAGCCTTCAAAACATTACAAGTATACATATTATTACGAATCATACGGTTAAAAGTGTATCGTAAATTATTTTATTTTCAATCCAATTCCTTGAACTTGCCATGGAAAATATTTCAATTTTAGGAAAACATTTTATTGAGGAAAACATGAATAGTTATGTAAAGTATTTTACATTTTTCACCTTGGTTTACATGCAGACGATAAATATGCAAATTGCCGTAACTAGCCCATAAGTCTGGATATTTGATTTCTTCGGATTGGAGTGGCCCAAAAATCGTATCATTTCAGACGATTGTAATAGAAGCATTGTTCTTTCACTGACAGCATTTCTGTCTGAAGGTGTCTAAATTTTGCGATTTTTTAATATGCCAAAAACGTCAAACAGATTGTGGCTACCATTGTCGTCACAAAACAAGGTATTTGATGTGGAACCATACTAATTCAGATCGAATTTTGGACAATTAATTTCACTCGCTTCCCAAAACTAGTGCGTCAATTTTGAACTGGATTTTTCATATAATGTGCTTGGATTATCCGCTAGATTCTAAAAGTGTATTTTATTCTAAGATGTTTTAAATGTTTAGCCTATTACGGCCGAAAATCCAAAAGTGCTATTTTAAGTTTTTGGCTTTTTTACTCCTAATCCTCAGATACGATTTTTTTTTTGAAATTTTCAGAATGTTATCATCTAGTACTATTGCAGCCTGTGTATAAATTTGGGTAGAAAGTCTAGGGCAGAAAAAAAGTTATGACGCCGCTTGAAAATTCGATCCAAAATTGGAAGCATAAAAAGTGATTTTCTTAACTCGCTCGTATGGCGTCAAAAACACTCGGATATTTTTGAATTTAGCACATGAGCTCAAATATCAGATTTAGACTTTTAACGGTGTATTCGAAATGTTAGCTTTGAGTCGTGCTTGCCAACTATCGAGCGTAAGTAGTTGTGATGCAACTTAGGCCGAAAAAAAAAAAGCATTAACTCGTAAACATGGTCGATAGATTTTCTCCAAACTCAACCGACAGAAAAATTATGACCATCTGTTTACTATCTGAAATTTCATGAAAATCCATCGATTTTTAAGCGAGCTGGAAGTGACAACATTGTGAAAAACTACTTTTAGAAAATGGGCCCCTAAAGGCAAACGCGAGTCAAAAATAAAATGTCAAATACACCGATAAAAGCAAATATGTTTGAGTTATTACCGAAAGGCACAGTGGGCATGCATCTAGATATGAATAATCGAAGCATTCACACTAAGGAACTCTGAAGACAAATAAACAGTTAACAAGAAAAGAAAAAACCTCTTAATAATGTGTACTGCTCTCAATTTTTAAAAGAATTTCAACGGAAGGACAATTGGTGACCTGGAAGGTAAGAAAACCTGCTTTTATATTTAATATAACGGTAGCAGTGTTGTGATTACGTAATCGGTCAAACTAATTTATTGGAAGAAATAAGTTTTTTGAAAGTCAACCATTTATTACCAGATTTATCGGATCACTGCCAAATCTCCTACACCTTAAGAACCCGTACTTTTACATAAGAAAACACGAGGAAAACTATTCCTTTTAATGAGCATAGAAAACTTGTTTCGGACGAAAAAGCAATATTCCGTCTCAAAGAATTGTTAGCATCGGACGAAACGCAGGCATTATTAAACGAGTTGCAATTGCTAACTATAACAACAATGCACACAAACCAAAAGTGGAACTGATAAAAATGAAAAATGGTTCGATCAAACCTGTAAGATTGGAATAAAAAGTAATTTGAGATCATAAAAGAGAAATAAATAGAGATCCAGAAAATATTGAACTTTGCGAACAGCTTTTTTCGGAAGAAAAAATCATTTACTTTGTAAACTCAAAAAGGATGAATATCTTGACAAAAATCTTGGGAAAATCGACTTTAGCATCTCAAAGAAAAATAAAACAGACTTATTCGAGCATTTCAGGGACCTGAATAATGCACACGAAACAAATGATGAACAAAACTCGATATAAATATAAATATATATACATGATATAAATGAAACTGGCCCCCTAGATTATCCCATTTCAGAAAAGGAAATCGATGATGCGATTAAGTCACTCAAAAGGCAAAATTGGCACCAGGAAATGACAACATACTGAATGAAATCCTTATAACTGGAAAAGATGTCTTGAAGCAGTACTTTAAACTTCAACTTCAATAAAATTCTTACAACTGGAAGATAACCTGCTTTGTGGAACTTAGGTCTCATCGTCCCCATTTACAAAAAGGATGACTCTTCAAAAGAAAAAAAACTATAGAGGAATTACCTTATTATAATCCCTAAGAAAAATTTAACAAAACAATACATAAAGAAGGTCGCGTTAAAAGCTCTCTTCAAATTAAAGAAAGAGATGGAAAATCAATTTAGGAGAGACCCTAAACTAACTATAAAATTGTTTGAATTTTCGCATCTAATTAGACATTTGTATATATAAATAAACGTATACTACAGCTTTTTTTTTGCAATCTTGTGTGTGTATATATATATATACACTCGATTGCAGGAAGGTTGCAGCATATCCTTTATACATGTTAGTACAAATAGCTATTTAGACCCAAAAACATGAAAAAAATAAATAACTCTTTACCCGTTCCTTCATATTTAAAAAGATAATATTTTTTGAGAAGTTGTATCAATGAGGAATATAAAAAATTATGATTTGAGCGCAATGAGATTTTATTGAATATATATTAGAGAATTTTTAGGCCAAAAGAGTGAAAATATAAAAATCAATATACTTAATTAATATCCGATACTAAAAATGTTTAGGTATTTGACGTTTCTTGCATCAAAGTAAGGCATAACGTGTTTTTGTTAACTTTCAAGATAATAAACACATTTTATATATTTATACATTTTATATATTATACACATAATATATACATATTTTAGGAGTTTTTTTCATTTTTGCATCTCATTAGATATTTAGCAATTATTCGCCTCAGGCTCAGTGAATATCGGGGAATATTTACCGAGACGCAAGTGAGCGCACAGGTTCTTGGGAAGTACACAAGTTGGTATATGCTAATTGGATAGATGGATAAATGTATACTACAACCTTTCTGCAATTATATTTAGGCACTGCCTAAAAGCGGAGCTCCCGATACGGAAGTCACAGGGAGAACAATTTGAATGAAACTGAAAGGTAAAAATAAGATCGAGGAAAAAATCTTCAATTATTTTTTATTCGARATGAWGATAATTTCTCCCATAATAAAAACCATGCAGTGAAATCGAAATCAGTGAAAAATGTTTTGTTGTTGTTTTTATTTACGTCTTTTACAGAACGAGACGAAGTTTACATTCAGTTAAACTTGACAAGAACAACTGAGACAAAATAGAAAATAATGCAAAATACAAAATGACGAATTTCTTGTCAGTAAATTGGCGTTTGTAAATGCTTTTGAATATTTTTTAGCGTTTTAAAGTAAAAGTCTAGGTCTTTACACAATAACATTTCTCAACAACACAAATTTAAGCTCATTTTTATAATCATACTTGCTCAAACAGCTTAATAAACAGTTGAATATTTGGTGTAAATTTATATTTCATTCAATGATTAAATAAATTATCTGTGGAAAGATATAAAATTATTGAATGAAAGTCTTCTTTGTTTTGCCGATGGGACCCCGCGATAGGAGGCGAACAAAGCTGCATTTTTCTTGAACGAAAAACGATAGTCGGTTAAAAACAACCGATTTGATAAAGATTTACAAAGCTAAATAAAGGACGAATATTTGTTGTCGTAATATGCTCTCCGTGTTATATTTCCTCCAGCATTAAAATAAATTAAGCTTATCTATAGAAATATAAAAAGTTTTGAGAGAAAGTCTTTGATTTGTCGATTCGTCGAGAAAAATGCTTGTCAAAAAAAATAATGATATACGATTGTTTGCTATAAAACACACACCTGAATTCTTGAAGAACATTTCTTGATCCATCTTTGACTACATGATAGTTTTTTAAAATTGTTTTTTGTCTATAACTTGTCCTAAAGCGATTTTTTCTGACCTCGCGGCAAAGATGGTTGACGTCCAGTATTTGCAGTAAGGTTACTTGGTACCTGTGGTACTTCTGGATTTGGTAGTACAGCAGCTGAACTGGAACCTGTATTACTTGTAGATACTTTACTTTGTGCTTGGTCGTTCTTGATCAGTTGGTCCACATGTCGTTTCCACTGGCGACCTTGCACGTCAACAATGTAGTGTCTGGATCCAAGAACTTCAGTTATGTTACCAGGTATCCATTTCCTTCCTTCGCCATAATTTCTAGCCCTTACATTTTCACCTGTATGAAATTCTCTTAACTGTCTATGTGAAGTTTTGTCTATTGTATAGTCTTGCTTTTCTTCAACGTGACGTTTTAATGAAAGCTTAAGCAGATCTAGGCGAGTGCGCAATCTTCTCTTCATAAGCAGCATGGCTGGTGATTCTCCTGTCGTAGTATGGGGTGTGTTACGATGCGTGCAATTACAGCATCGACGTTTTCTTTAGTAATCGTTGCTTGCTTGATAGAAATCTGAACTTCTCTTTCTGCTTGGCCATTTGTAGATGGCTTGTAAGGTGCGGAGGTACGGTGCTTGATTCCATTTTTTGGCACAGAATTGTTGAAATTCATCTGAACTAAACTGGGGACCATTATCTGAAATGATCATTTCAGGTAATCCTTGTCTGCTAAAAATCTCACGAAGAGCATCGATGGTGGCTTTAGCGGTAGTACTTGTCATCTTGACAACATCTGGGTACTTACTATATGCATCAACCAGTACAAGGTATGTCTGACCAAATACTGGTCCTGCAAAGACAACATGAATCCTTGACCATGGGTGTGAAGGATAGGACCAGGGGTGAGCTGGTGCCTCTGGTGGGTTTGATCTGATTGACTGACAAACATGGCATCGTTTAACAGTCTGTTCAATATCTGCATCAATTCTGGGCCACCAGACATATGACCTTGCTAGTGCTTTCATTCTCGTCATACCTGGGTGAGTTTCGTGGAGTTCCTTGAGTATTGCAGGTTGTAGAGCTGGAGGTATAACCACACGTGTACCCCAAAGTAGACAACCTTGTTCAACTGTTAGCTCTTCCTGCTTTGACTTGAATAGGGACAATGAAGGGTCGTTACACGTTGACGGCCAACCGAAGACAGTATACTCGTACACCTTTGAGTAAACTGGATCTGTAGCTGTTTTCTTCTTAATAATCTCACTTGTTACAAAAGACATTTCTTCATCTTCGAAGAAATAGCATTCAACATTCTCACTCTTTTTAGCCCATGTCTGTGGCAAGGGAAGTCTGGACATAGTGTGAGCATCAGCATGTGCGGTAGTGTTCCTATACTGTATCTTGTAATGATAAGACTGTAGAATAAGGGCCCAGCGCTGTAGTCTAGCTGCAGCATGCATAGGTACAGCATGGTCTGGCGCGAATAAGGCAAGGAGTGGACGGTGGTCCGTGATGATAGTAAATGTACGACCACATAAAAACTGGCGGAATCTCTTGACCACAAAAATTATGCTCAATGTTTCTTTATCTAGTTACGAATAATTCTTTTGGGCAGGAGTCAGTGTGCAAGAAGCAAAGGCAATGGGACGGTAGGCTCCAACAATAAGGTGAGACAGTACAGCTCCCGCTCCGTAAGAAGAAGCATCACATGAGAGGTACAGTGGCGGTGAATCATTGTAATGGACCAGTGTAGGCGAATCCAACAGCAACTTCTTGGCATTCTGGAATGCCTTTTCTTCTACGGGCGTTCACTTCCATTTGACGTCTTTTCTCAGCAAATTGTTCAACGGTGCTAAAACTCTAGCATGATCCTTAAGAAATCTGGAGTAGAACATAATCAAGCCAAGGAAGGATTTCAGGGCAGCAACATCCTTCGGACGTGGCGCATCACGAATTGCTGTGAGTTTCTCTTCTGTAGGGTGCAATCCTTCTCCATCCTTCTCCATGGTGTATCCGAGATAGGTAACGGAGGACTTCTCATATTTGCATTAGTCTTCTGATTCAACTTGAATCCAGCAGAATCGAGTCTTTCAAATACTTGTGAAAGTGTTTGTAGGTGCTCTTCCTTTGTAGCGCCAGCAACAAGAATATCATCAATGTAGTGTCCATGGTTCTCTGGAAGATTGCAGGACCTGAATGAACACCATTTAGTAATCTCTTAAAGGAGTACAAGCCAACATGTGTGTTAATGGTACGTAAGGTTTTGACTCTCGGGGTAATGGAAGCTGATGATACGCTTGACTCATATCTAAGATACTGAGCACTTGACTGCCGCGCAGTGCTTCATGGAGATCTTCAACTTTGGGCAATGGGTATGTTTCAACATCTGCACAAGCGTTGTATGTAACGCTAAAATCACCACAAATCCGTACCTCATCAGTGTCCTTCTTTCCTACCACTACAATGGGTGCTGCACAAGGGGCAGTGGGTACTCGTTCGATCACTCCTTCATCCTATAGCTTATGGATGGCTTTTTCAACCCTTGACTTTAAGGCAAAAGGAACAGGTCGGGCCTTGTGAAAACTTGGCCGGGCGTTGACCTATAACTCCACTGGAGGACCATTGTAGCATCCAAGTGTATTATCAAACAGGCTTTGGTACTTGTGCAGGACTGATTCTAATGAGGTTGGTGATTCAACAGTGTTACTGACAGGTGGAGCTAGAACTCGATCCACATGTTTAAGTCCTGAGAGACTTTTCCAATCTAACTTTATTTTGGCCAACCAGTTGGGTCCAAAAAGGGCAATTGAACCACTGGGTACAATACGAAGGGGCAAAGAGTACTCAGCTCCAGAGTAATTTATCTTAATAGTTACTTCTCCAAGTGGATGAATTCGTTCACCAGTGTAAGTAGATAGTTCAACACTTGTGGGTTTTAAAGGCACATTTGAGCAATACTGCTCATAAAATCCTTTAGGTGCTAGTGAAAATGCACAACCAGTGTCTAATTGCATAGTAACTTCACTGTTTTCTATCTTCAATGGTACAGAAATATCATGTCTTGATACAGTGTTAATCGGCATCAGCATCACGAAAGGATTCTTCAACAGCATGGATATCCTTCTGCTTACACATTTTAGCAATGTGACACTTTTTGTGGCACTTATGGCATGTTTTATCTCTATGTTTGCATTTGCTCCTCTGGTGATCAGTGCCTCCACAACTATAACATTTATAAGGATCATTACTCTTTACCTTGAAACTTTGATGAAGCTCTTTAAGTGCTGGGGTGGCTTGTTTTCTGCGTCCCCGGAAAGAACCACGAGGCTTGTATACAGCATTAACAGTCGTCGTCGATCCACCTTGTCTCTGAAATAAGGCAGCCAATTCGTCAGAAATTGCGACCTTAAGAGCTTCTTGAAATGATCGGTCTTGATCAAGCAATTTTTTTCTTGTGTTTGGGTTTCGAATTCCACTAATAAACTGATCTCTAAGTGATCTCTCAAGGTCGTAATCGAGCACTAAATTCTGATACAGACTCAGTTTCTCCTTGAACACATTGATGAAATTTGTACGTACCAACCACTTCTAGGCTCTTTGGCTTGTAATGCTCACGTAAAATTGTGCAGAGTTCGTTGAAAGTCTTGTCCTTTGGCGGCGAGGGTGTACACAAGTCTCTCAGTGTATTGTAGGCTTTCTTACCGATTATAGAAATCATAACAGTGACCCGTTTCTGATCCGCTGCCTTCTTTAAAGCTTCAGAAGCATCAGATGCAACTTTTCCAACATCATTGGCAATAAAAAACTGCTCTAATCTTTCCAGATAGGATGAGAATAACTCAGACGTCGGGTCAAACTATTCAATTGAATCAAGAAATCCCGAAGCCATGACGATCGACAAAGCACCAAATAATTCCAGTTAACTTGACTTGAACTTGTACAAATGTAAACAAATAGTTCAATAGTCCACGATAGGATCCCATCCTCGTCGCCAGTATTGTTGCGTCCCTGGGAAAAGGTACTTAAATCTAGGAATAAAGTACTAGAAACTTGAACTAGACTGCACGTGGTCTTCAACTCTTTTTTTCTTTTTTCTTACAACACACGTCCGTAACACAGGAAACCCAATGTATTTTTTCTTCATATATAACAACACCTTGTTTATTGACTAAAATATACCCCTACTATCATGACTATAATAGGTTGCTAAAAACTATATAAATTTTTACCTTCGTGCTCCCTATTTTTTGATCATTAGATACATAGAGATTGTGTCCATATTCTTTAAAAAAAAAACAATTATTTTTTATAATTTTCATTTCACAAGGCTAATTTGGCATTTACTTTATAATTTAAGCAAAAGAAAAATAAGGTTATCCAGACGTTTTTAAGAGATACGAATTTTTAAAGAATATTATTAATTAGAGATGAATGTTATACCGAATGCTTGACAAGCGTTACACAGCATAACAAACTCCGTGTTCGGCGCGTTTGCACAAGCTAAAGCATGCTGCATCCATTCCATGCAAGCGGAAAACACAGAGAAAAACTCGACATTTTCAAGCTTTATAGTTCCAGGAAGAATATTGGGTTTGAAGTAAAGTTATTATTGACTTTTTACTTCATAGTAGAAAGGAATTTCTGAAATATTTGGTACGTAATAAGATGATTTTTTTAGTTTCAAAACTCCAAAGTAATAGACTTTCATGATAAAAGTGTTTAGCGAGCAAAAAAAGAAGGTTTTCAGAACTATAATTTCACACCTATATATTATTATTATTGGCTTTTTTGGACTATGAGTCTGCCATTTTTTCAAAACAGGCCCAAAAAACTTATGATTCTTTGTCAATATCACTTGAATCTTAGCAAATTATCTCTTTAACAAGCCTGGGTTACTTAAAATAGTTTTCTGCTTTAACTTTTATTGAAAAAAAACGCTTTTTTTTTTTTTTTTGTGCAATTCAAGTAATAAATTGAAGGTGATGTTTCACGCGACGATTTTTCGCGTCGATTTTCGCGATACGCCGTTGCGCAAAAAAAATGATGCGTTTAACACACCGCACACGTAGATTTTCGGATACGGCAACACGTTGCGAGTTTTTGATTCTCCTTCAAAAACTCGCAACACGAACGAAATGACGAATTTTCAGCAAGTTGATGCGTGTAACAGCTTCGTCGACAGTTTTTCGCGCAACACCTACCCAGAATGCAGTTCAAGGACAGGGCTGATGTCAACAAACAAGATGGCGACGGTAATTGAAGAAGACGAAAATTTGTAAGATGTTGATGAATTGTTAGTAACCCGCAGAGCCGCTTAGATGATGCAGCACGTCTGAATTTAATATCGTTCATCAAAGCAAAGCCTTGTATGTGGTCTCCACATGACAAGCAAACAAAAGATGTAAAAGAACAAGCTTTAAAAGAGGTCGAGGATGTGTTTCAATTTGAACACACTGTTTGCTTTGATTCGTCACACTGCGCGGCTTGGGAGGTGGGATCGAAATTGCCATTTAAAAAAATCGCGTGTGTAACATGTTCAATTCGTAGGAATGTTGCGCCAAAAAACGGCCGTGTAACATATATTAGCAGTTGGCAACGCGTATCGCGAAAAATCGACGCTGAAAATGGTCGCGTGTAACATCACCTTTAGAAATTCCTCGAATGTAGATACGTAGTACGTGTGCGCGTGGACAATAGTAGGCACCGTCCTTAAGGAGTAATTTTTTTGCCACTAAATTATACTTAAAAACTAGCCTATTAATAAAACAATTCTTAAAATGTTCTGTGTTAATCTTAGGCCTTGCCGAGGATTGAGCGCGTAGCTTTCTAGAATACTCTTTCACCTTTGGAAGAAGCGAATACATATAACGGATGAGAAGGATTATGTTCAATCTTAGCATAGAGTCTGCGGTCACACTGTTCTAAAATACTAAAAATATTAATCTGATCCATCGTATAACACCTCTTGTAACATCTAGTTAAAAAACATTGTATGATATTAAGATCTGGAGAACTGGCTCCATAAACAGGCAACACATAAGTAAATTTAGGAAGTACAAGAGATTGAATAAATGATCTATTTCTAGCTGTGTATAGCCTTCCTATTTGCAACGACCTTTCTATAAACCCTTGGTAAGACCCTTAGCAATAATAATAATAATGATAATAATAATAAGCAAAATTGAAGCAAATTGTAAATAAAGATAATAATAATAATAATGATAATAATAAAATTAATTTTGCTCACCACTCTAGTTGAGGGTTTTTTAGAGATTAGGATAATATTTTTTATAAGTTTTTATAACTAGATATTAATTTTTTTAGGATATTTAGCTATTGTGATTAGGAACATCACTATTATTATAGACAAGAGTCAGTAGTTCATCGTATAAAAAGCAATTATAATTAGAAGCTTTTTAGGGTTAGATTGGCCTTTAGGTTACGCTTTACGCCCTACTGTGCTACTTGTATGGAGCATACTAAAGTTTAACACTGCTGTCATCATCATCATCATCATCATCATCATCATCATCATCATCATCATCATCATAACTATTCGTATAGCGCCTATCCAGAACTGCTCTAAGCACTCAGGAAAAAATTACGAGAAATATTAATTGCAAATTAAATGCTAATTTAAACAAATGAGTTTTAAAAGATGAATTGAAGGACGAAAGGCTTGCAGTGTTTCTTATTGAAGACGGAATAGAGTTTAGGAGCAGAGATGGAAAAAGAGCGATGGCCACAGGATTTGACGCGATATTTCTTATGTTCAAGTAACAGAACAGATGAAGAACGTAAGGGTCTCGATGGTGTATAACAAGAAATCATGTTAGATATATAGGAGGGAGCCAAGTCGTAGAGTGATTTGAAAGTAATGAGTAGAATCTTGAATTTGATACCGTCAGTTGCGGGAAGCCAATGCAGTTTGATTAAGATGGGAGAGATTTGATCATATTTATGAGCCTATGTAATTAGTTGAGCAGCGGCATTTTGCACACTTTTAAGTTTGAAGATGAGATGTTTTGGAAGACCAAGAAGGAGGCAGTTATATTGATCAATCTTAGACGTGACGAAAGCATGAATCAGAGTTTCAGTAGTTTTGACAGACAGGAACTTCCTTACTTTTGCGATATTGCGGAGATGGTAAAACGCAGTTTTGCAAATATGATGGCACCATTGACAAAGAAAAAAAACTGACGTCTTTGTTTTTCCTCAGATACAGTTGGTTTTGAAAAGACGTCTATGACTGTTCCTGAAAATATAGGTCAGGTCACATTTTGTATCATTTTTTACAAGACCAGTAGCCGGTATGTGGAAGGAAGGTAAGTTTGTAATGCTTTTAAATGGATGTATACAGTTCTCATACAGCACTAGTGGTTGTATGTAACTAGCATATGAATTCCAAATGTCCCAAAGGATTTATGAATTATTCACGGCATTTCACAAGTTGTTTACAACCTCCGGTTCTTTATGGTGTAGCCGATACAACCAACACGGCAGATCATATAGTAAATATTATACATATAAATTTCGCTTTTTCCGATGGATTTGTATTAATAATACAAACTTTTGTTGAGCTTGGCGTTGAGTGCTTTTTCGGTGGGATAAGAGGGGCCTAGCGCATAAAATCGTGGTAACCAAGGCAACCCTGTCACAACCAAAGTATTCTCCAAGGTGCTTAGAGGAAAGGGAAAGGGAACAGTGACTTTTCACCGAAATGACCCAAGCACCAGTCCACTCGAGCAACAAGCGAAAAACGGGGCCTAGCATAACTCATTTTAATTATTTAATCAACCCGACTTGAGTCTTTTACATACAAGCTAGAGACACGAAATTACGACGAATAAGTTAACAGCAATTAATTTACATCTACAAAGGCTGTCAAATGACTTGGACAATGGATGTGAGCACAGTCTAAGCAAGTTATATGAGAAGATGAATCTAATCACTGTTTATGATAGGTGCGGGGTATAGCCGCTAAAGCTTTTGCGCGGCCCGGCTATAGCGCTCGGATAAGATGGTCGGGAACGCCATTTCGCGCAGCTACTGTAGCAGCTCAAATCCTGAAACTATGGCTGAAGAAATTAGTAGATATGAAGTGCCGGTTCTGCATCAATCAATTGAGGTTCCAGTGAGGTTCCAGTTCTACGCCAGGTGGATCGTGGATCAGGGTGGATCGTGGATCAACCCCCCCAGGGTCCTTACAGAGGTGACGTAATTGCTATTCTTACTACCCCGTGTTTTTAGTTGGCTGGATTGTATTGTAAATCTCGCGGCACTTGCTTGGATATTGCCGTGTTTTTAGTCATGTCTGTTTTTAGTTGGCTGGATGGTATTATAGTTCTCGCGGCACTTGCTTGAATATTGTCCTTTTTATTGTTGAACAAAACAACATCTTTTCCAAACCATCGATGCTCTTCTAACAAAATCCCTATTTTGAATACTGATGGTCTAAGTATTTTTCCCTAGAATGATCATTTATAAAATAGAGGACCTCTGAAGCCTAATCTTTAACGCATAAATACATTTATAACCCGGTGCCACCGGTGCGAACCGGTGCTCTCCCCCAGACCCTACACCGGACCCGTAATAACGGTAACGTATTCTACAGTGAGGCTCCGTATATATCTATTTTTTAGCTTGCTGGATTGCACCACATCCTATATTTTACGTCAAAGTTTAATCCAAATAAAATGTTCTAATTATTCATAAAATATAGTTTTTCTGTCACAAAGCCTATTGTTAAAGGATTAGACTCTTTTTACTTTATGCTTTTGTTTCACCCTAATTGAGTTCTCTAAAATAATGTAAATTTTTTCATAAAACGCTCAATGCATGTGAATACAAAAAAAAGTTTAGTTACAGCTCTTTTCATTATTTAACCAAGTATGATGTTTTGATTGTCAGCATATATTTGTTCAATAGAAACACCCGTCACTTGAAACAATAGAGGACTGTGTTCTGCATAATTGTCGAGTCCRTCAYACAAGAATCAACTACTAAATATCAAGACCATTATATATATACAATAATTTGCACATTTCTAGTAGACTCTAGTGTAGATTCTAGTATTGATAGTAGATCTAGTATAGATAGTAGATCTAGTATAGATTCTAGTGTAGATCCTAGTGTAGATAGGTTTGATATTAGTGTAGAATGACATCCACCCCACAACCACCCCACATCCACCCTACATCCACCCCACATCCACCCCACATCCACCCCACATCGACCCCACATCCACCTCTCATCGACCTCACATCGACCTCTCATCGACCTCACATCGACCTCACATTGACCCCACATCGACCTCTCACCGACCCCACATCGACCCCACATCGGCTCGACTCGGCTCGTATAGACTCGTCGGCTCGGCTCGGCTCGGCTCGGCTCGGCTCGGCTCGGCTCGGCTCGGCTCGGCTCGGCTCGGCTCGGCTCGGCTCGGCTCGGCTCGGCTCGGCTCGGCTCGGCTCGGCTCCTATAGGCTCGGCTAGGCTCGGCTCGTATAGACTCGAGGCTCAGCTTAGCTGGGCTCGGCTCGTAAGCTCGTATAGGCTCGGCTCATACTAAAGCTCGTAGGCTCGGCTTAGCTCGTCTCGGCTCGTATAGATTCGTAGACTCGGCTCGGCTCGTATAGGCTCGGCTTGGCTTGTATAGACTCGGCTCGTATAGGCTCGTATAGGCTCGTATAGGCTCGTATAGGCTCAGCTCGGCTCGTAGGCTCGTATAGGCTCGGCTCGGCTCGTATAGGCCCGGCTTGGCTCGTATAGACTCGGCTCGTATAGGCTCGTATAGGCTCAGCTCAGCTCGTAGGCTCGTATAGGCTCGGCTCGCATAGATTCGGCTCGTATAGGCTCGGCTTGGCTCGTAGGCTCGGCTCTTCAAATGGTCATTTGCGATAAATAGGCAAAAGTCGACGAAATAGACGTCATCTTGAAAATATATCCTTAACAAAGCTTGCACTTGCTCTTGCAGTGACTCTGGAGCCAAGGTTGATTGCACATTGCATCGGTATATGAAGTACAGATGGCATCATCAGAGCATGCTTGAGCTGCAGTGTCTGTGCCAACAATAAAACAAATATCATATAACAGATCAAACAATGTATAAAGTATGGAATAATTTTACTTTTGTCACTAGCTGAAAGGAGAACTCTGAAAAAAATCAGCTACAGGAAAGACGCATGCTCAGTGGCAAAGCATACGACTGGTATCCGGAAGGTCATGGGTTTGAAACCTATTTGGGACAATGACTCAAATAGTCCCACAGTGCACTGCAATGCCAACTCGACCCTTTTTTCCCTTAAAACTTCGGTATGGCTTATAATTAGATTAGAAGAGATAACTAGCTAAAAACTAGTGAGAGCTGCTAATAATTAGATTAGGTCAAACTGATAGGTTACCTTTATCGTTACCATAGCAATTGGTATTGCAATATTGGAGCAAAATCAGTAAAAAAAGTTTGTAGGTTTTTGCCTATTTATCGCAAATGACCATTTGAAGAGCCGAGCCTACGAGCCTTAGTACGATCCGAGCCTATACGAGACTACGAGCCGAGCCGAGCCTATACGAGCCTATACGAGCCGAGTCTATACGAGCCAAGGCGAGCCTATACGAGCCGAGCCGAGCCGAGCCTACGAGTCTATACGAGCCGAGACGAGCTAAGCCGAGCCGAGCTAAGCCGAGCCTACGAGCTTTAGTACGAGCCGAGCCTATACGAGCCTACGAGCCGAGCCGAGCCGAGCTAAGCCGAGCTAAGCCGAGCCTCGAGTCTATACGAACCGAGCCGAGCCTATAGGAGCCGAGCCGAGCCGAGCC
>NW_022258444.1:7230-19788 GCF_009602425.1 Actinia tenebrosa | reverse complement strand
TGTGTTAATATGTACTAAAAAATATTCTGAGCGTTTGCTAGCTATTCTACTTCTCTTCGTGGAATGACAAGGTATTTAGAACAATTTTCGGTTAGTTTGCGTTGATTTGATCCCGCCCGACGACCATGATCCTTTGCGTTTAAACAATAGAATGTTGAATATTGTTTTGATGTGACGTCACAGTGAAGTAGTGCAATTTACTTGTAAGTTCGTCTAGTTCCTCAGCTTTAGAGGTTTTAGGATGGCAGTCCCTTGAATTTAGAAGACGTTTTCACCGTTGTTGTTTTGTTTTCAAAGCACTAAATGCCCTTATTGACTTTCGTTTCAATAATTCTCGCTCTAGTGAGCTACATAGCTATAATACTAGAAGTAGTCTTTTTAGGCGTCTGCCTAAATGCAGAACTAATTGGGGGCAAAACGCATCAAACTATTTATTTATTAAGCAATGGAACTCATTACCAGATAGCGTCACATGTGCTGACAATTATAACATTTTTAAAATCGTTATTTTGATAATTGTAAATAATTTTTAATTAACGCAGATTTTTTGAATGTCATAATTTTAGTGATATTTTATTCAGTATCAATACTTTTTCTTTTTATCTTAATTTGTTTTTAGTATTTGTAATTAAGTATATTTCGAGGCCCTTCATGAAAATCACTTTTGGTGATGTTGTTACCTCACGAAATAAAACAATATATATTATTCATTCATAGAATTCATATTTACAACATTCGCTTCATTATGCAAGCTTCAAAGTAGGATGGAAATCTAGTTTGAAACATCTCCAAACAGCCACTCAACAGACACTAGTAACTCGCTCATTGCCCTGTTGAAAGCCCTCGCGTCTGGATTGATTATAGGATAGTAAATTTGACGGTAAGGCGACAAAAGTTGAGGGCGTAAAGGATAGCCCACGTCTGCTCATAAACATAGGTGGTTTCTAGCTTATAAGGCCACGCAATAAATGTGAATCAGAAAACATTCCTGCAACATGCCGGCGCACTTCGACTGCACCAAACAAGTTAGCAATTAACCCATTGGGTATAAATAACTACTTTAAGTTGATTATGAATCCCTTTATGCCAGCATAAACCACTCTTTGATTTTTATTTGAACGTGATATTTGACGCAGTTCCGTCAACAGAACCATGGCAATCGGAAAGTGGTGATCCCATTCAAGTTATAGTTTGAGCATATTGCTCAAGACACACGAGAGAAAAAAGGTTAGTTTCAGGACGTTAGTCTATGCCCATGAGTATCATATACCCAGTCTAGAACAACTTTAGTCAGCATGCAGAGCAGATCTTCCACAGGTCTTCCAAATCTGTAAAGATTGCTATATCTGCAAGGATATGCTAGCCTTTCCAAGAGTTAACAAATGTCCTCTAAACCACTACAAACTGTTTCTTGCCAAGCAGCAGCGCCGGCGTCGCTTCGTTAGCGATTACTCTCCTTTAATAAGTTATTCAAATTTACCTTCAGTACAGTACTGAAGGTAAATTTGATTAACTTATTAAAGGTTTAAAGGAGAGTAATCGCTAACGAAGCGGCGCCGGCGCTGCTTGGCACGGATAGTACAGCGGTAAATACTCAGAGCGTACAGTCGATTCAAACCAGAAAGACCGTTGGTGGACGTGGTAAATATATTCATATCGTACAGCTGATTCAAACCAGAAAGACCGTTGCCTGGAAAGGACGTTTATTTTTAAAGATAAGTGAGCACTATTTATTATCCATTTAGAAACAAACGCATATCAATTCAATTAGAAATCTACGAATAACTGAAACAATCACACATATTCCAAAACCCAATCCGTCTGTCCTGGCGCCCTTGATCAGGGGGAGAAACGATGATACAAATGAATGTCTATTCACTCATTCTCTGGTAAAACAACCCCCAGGATTAGCATGACCATTATTTGGCGCGCTTTTACTATTTTAGGTGACGTCAACTAAATAGTTATCTAAGTTAGATAAATTTATCTAACTATTCAACAGTGAGACTAAAAGCACTCTAATGTGCTTGCTTTGAAAATCGACCAAAGGTTAGGCTGAGACAGATCGCTGACAGGGAACGTGGCTTGAAAGGCACGCACACACACAGAAATTTTCCGTGTACCCAAATGAGCAAAATCATTTTAGCATTCAATATATTACTTCATTCTTCATCCAATCTATCAGGTTAATCAATCTTTACTTATAAAAATAGTTTTTGTTTTATGGGAAACGTTGCTCAAACCCACACAGTAGCAGATATAGGGCAACCTCGCAGCACTTCACTTTCTATTAGAAACGGCTAGTATTTAAAGTTCATGGGTTGCGTAGGTGTCTTGGTGGAGTGCAAACATTAGTTTTACTGTTAGTGTTGTGCAAATTCTATTGTTTCCATTGTTTAACAACCACTATTTTGCACTATTTAGTAAATTGTATTTCACGTAATTGTATTTCAGTCTTTATTCCGACGAAGGACTAACTTCCGAAACGTCAGTTCCAAATATTTTGAAGACTTTCACGGTGTAAAATCTAGACAGTGTTTGATGTCACTTTATATTCTACTATACTATATATCATAATATTATAATATTTTTGAGACTCTCGACATATTAGTCTCGATTCTCGACATATTAGTCTCGACTCTCGACCAAAATCCAAACACCCCGGCTTGAAAAATTTTGCGTTTTTCTCGGAAGTGATTTTGCGTTCAGTTACCCATATGTACGCTGATTTATATTTATTTTGCTATCAGGCTCTCCTCAAGTTAAAACACTGATTGGAAGGCGACGTAGAGCTTAAGAGATTTATATTTATTTTGCTATCAGGCTCTCCTCAAGTTAAAACACTGATTGGAAGGCGACGTAGAGCTTAAGTCAGACTTCAGACTTTTCAAAAGAGATTTTCCTGAGAATGCGTGCTTGTGTGGCAAAAATGGTATAGTCCATTTTACAGTTCCCCTCCGGCCTTGACAGCGTGTAAAATATTCTTTAGAATTTGACTAAAGCCTGTGGAATTTTTAAGAGTTTCAATTGTTCGTGGATGTGTAAATTCCTTACATTACCGCGGGCTGTGATCAAACACGCTGTTGAGGC
Organism: Actinia tenebrosa; assembly: GCF_009602425.1. The sequence goes on along the minus strand of NW_022258444.1, from coordinate 16,698 downwards.
NAAAAAAAAAAAAAAAACATTTGTACTTGATTTTGATTTTGCAATGAGAACGATGGGCCAGGGCATGGCCCAGTGTTCTCATAGTGAAATCACCGTGAAATTCAGTCTTGTGGGTCGGCCCAGCGTTCTCATAGCCAGCGATATCCGAGAGCAGCGGTTCATTCACCAAATCAAAATGGCGTCTGGTGAAAACATCACTGATTGCCTGAGTATCAGGCTCTCCTCAAGTTAAAACACTGATTGGAAGGCGACGTAGAACTTAAGTCAGACTTACAACGATACTCTCGTTTTTTTCAAAAGAGATTTTCCTGAGTATGCGTGCTTGTGTGGCAAGAATGGTATAGTCCATTTTACAGTTCCCCTCCGGCCTTGACAGCGTGTAAAATATTCTTTAGAATTTGACTAAAGCCTGTGGAATTTTTAAGAGTTTCAATTGTTCGTGGATGTGTAAATTCCTTACATTACCGCGGGCTGTGATCAAACACGCTGTTGAGGCTGGAGTTGAGCGAGGGGAATTGAAAATGGACTTTTCATTGCAGGTCTTTTTGTCGATAGATTGCAGGAAATGCGAAATTAAAACTAAGACTAAAAGAACTAGAAAAAACACAACTGAACAGGACAAAGTCTGGAGCAGAACTGTTTTAATAGACCTAATTCGCTTGGGCGTAATGTTGTCCCACAGCACTTCAGGCCACGAGTCATTCCCTTGAGAGTTAGAGCCATTACCCTTGTTCTTGTTGTATCCATATTCATGTGTTTTCTCGTGCACAACAATTACCGGTAAACAAAGAAATGATACTCTAGTAACTGGAATTGGGACAACATATTAAATACGCCCAAGCCAATAAGGTCTATTCAGTAAATCAAGAAAGCATACATCATCCCAAATATTGCTCGACAAACGTAACACAATCTCAACCTGGTTACTCGTGGATGAATCAGAGGAGTTAATTTAGGAACGCTTTATTTGACACACGGAAATGACTCGGTGACTTGATTTTGACTTAAATCTTGCCTTTATCGATATAAATCCTGCACCAGTTCCAATAACACCCCTTCTCCTTTTCTTCTTCCCCACATCACCATGCCACGTCACTCTAACCCCTCTGGATCCACAACCCCCATAACATCATACACCAAGTTATACTGCAAGGTTATGTTGCTCTCTCAACTTTTTGTGCATGGAACGATAGCCAAGTAACTGCCCCGACCCTTCTAACTCCTCAYGAACAACTCGCTCCACTTCTTGGACGCTTTCGTCGTAGTTTACATAGTTAATGCCGAAAAACGTCTCCGGCTTAGCGTTCCAGGACTCCAAGCATACTCAGGAAAATCTCTTTTGACAAAGTTGAGAATTTCCCTACGCTTCAGGTTTTGTAGAACGTATCGTTGTAAGTCTGACTTCAGTTCTTCATCGCCTTCCCAATCAGTGTTTCGGATGTTACCACCAGACGCCATTTTGATTTGGTGAGTGAACCGCTGCTCTCGGATATCGCTGGCTATGAGAACGCTGGGCCGACCCACAAGACTGAATTTCGCGGATGATTTCACTATGAGAACACTGGGCCATGCGCTGGCCCATCGTTCTCATTGCAAAATCAAAATCAAATACAAATGTTTTTTTTTTCTTTCTTGTTTTTCTTTATATTTTCTTTCTTATCTTATTTTTATTTTATTTTTATTTTTAATTTTCAACCTCATTTTTATTTTATTCTATTATTTTTTTTATTTTATATATTTTTATTTTTCATTTCATTTTCATTTTCAATTTAATTTTAATGAAATGAAATTAATTTTTTTTAATTTTTCATTTTATTTTTCATTTTATTTTTATTTTTCAAAGTTATTTTTCTTTACTTTTATTTTTTCTTTCATTTTTGTCATTATTTTTCTATGAGAACGATGGGCCACCATAAATAACGTCTTTAACCGCCATCTCATTATTCCCTGAGGATGGACTAATTAGTCCGAAAGCTTGGATCTTTTTTTTTTAAATTTGGTTTGAGGAATCGTTCTTGTATTTGTAAAAGAAATTATTCCAACCTGCAAAAACAAGTTAAAAGAAACAGAATGCTTTTATTAATCTCCCAACTGGGCATCGAAAGTTTTTAATATATCAAACTGTATATCTTTAGTTACAAGAGTTCCTGGTCATATTGTTGTCAAATTTCAGCAGTGAGACTAAGTACAGCTAAATGCGAGGAAGAAGGTGTCAAAGACATTAAAGAGGTTAAAGCTTAAAGATGGAAAGTTTTTGGTGGATTATCAAACGCCAGAGGATTTAATACTCAATACCAAGTGACGTTTTCAAACTGTATATCTTTAGTTGCAAGAGTTCCTGGTCATATTGTTGTCAAATTTCAGCAGTGAGACTAAGTACAGCTAAATGCGAGGAAGAAGGTGTCAAAGAAATTAAAGACGTTAAAGCTTAAAGATGGAAAGTTTTTGGTGGATTATCAAACGCCAGAGGATTTGATACTCAATACCAAGTGACGTTTTCAAACTGTATATCTTTAGTTGCAAGAGTTCCTGGTCATATTGTTGTCAAATTTCAGCAGTGAGACAAGGTACAGTTAAAAGCAAGGAAGAAGGTGTCAAAGAAATTAAAGAGGTTAAAGGTTGAAGATGGAAAGTTTTTGGTGAAGTATCAAACGCCAGAGGATTTGATACTCAATAGCGAGTGACGTTTTTTTCGTGAAAGCACATTCAAATTGGAATAAAACAAACAAAGATGAGAATGTTAAATTCATTTCCCTGTCTTTCCTGACCAGAAGCCGTTCTTTATTTTGGCCCAATATTGTTATGGTTGCATAAAAACGTCATCTGGCGTTTCGTAATGTAAAGGGTTTTTTTCTCGTTTTAAGGTGGCTGCCTACTTTTGAACGTTCGATTTGAGCCCACGATGTGCGGGGGCTCAAAAACCGCTGAAAAATCTACAAGATTTTACTGAAGAACCATACGCGTTTTGAGCTTGAACAGGGCAAAACCCTCAAATTTTGCACGGGACTCTATTTTTTAATAGCTCATTCGAAAAAACTCCTAAAAATCTAGGTGATATCAAAACTTTAGGAAAAGTTCAAATCATTAACATATGAAAAAATAGATTTTTGTAGGGATTTTTGTTCGACTTTATGAGATTTTTTAAAGAGCACCTAAACTACAAAATATGACAAATCAATGTATCTCTTTGTCTTTTTGTCGAAAATATCCATGTATTATTGTAGAATGATTGACAAGCCTTCATTCGTGCAATCATATAGTCTGCAATTAACTACCATCTTATGAATCTTAATTTTTTTCTAATCATTTCCGGTGGCGCAATTTTTACTCCAAAAGCTCGTGCGTAGGCTTCCATTAAATGCTGATTATCTCGAAAACGAGCACGGGACACCCTATTTTTCTTTCCAGATTTGGAATCAGYATTAAATTTCAATTCGGAAAATCGAAGTTTTAAAAAAAGTTTGAATCTATTTTTAAAAGTAGGCAGTCATTTTAATATATATCTTATTCATTTCGATAAAAGTAATAAAGGAAAGTTGCAAAAAAAAACGGAGTTGCGCGAATGACAGGCTAGGTTAAATAAAAATATATTCAAATATAAACTTCTATCAAACAACCCTATTATTTTACATAGGCTATAAATATTATTTTTATTATGTTTTTCAAAATTGATGAGATCGCTGACAACGCATCATTCATCAATACTTTAAGAAATGCTATATTGACGACGCCATATACTATCAGGGTCAGTGGGGAACAGTTTGTGTTGGTTCCTGGGGTATGATTGATGCGAAGGTTGCATGTCGAAAACTTGGTTTTACCAAAACTGTAGGATATTGGCACTATGGACGAGGGACGGGTAAGATATGGCTGTACAACATAGGATGTTCGAGCTCAGAGTCCTCACTTGGAAGCTGCACTCACAATGGATGGGGAAGCGTTCACTCTGATTGCAATACTCACAAATATGATGCTGGTGTTGTGTGCTCTGGATATCAAGGTAGGGAAATCAACTTTAATGTGATTTATGTAAAATGGAATGAGGAATTATACTTATTGATTCATGATCTGTGCTTTCTTCTCTAGTTCGTCTGCGTGGTGGTATCAATAAAGGTGAAGGGAGAATTGAAGTTTTGTATGGCGGCACCTGGGGCACCATTTGTAACAATGGCTTTGGTATTGATGAAGCCAACGTYGTTTGTAGAATGCTTGGWTATARSCRAGCTGTAACMGAMAAGAGTTWKGCAAAATCRTCAYATACAGCGTGGTTAAAAGATCTTTCATGTGTGGGTAGTGAAAATACAATCGAAAACTGTACACATTCTAGTTTTGCAACCCAAAGTTGTGCAAACAACAGAATTGCTGGTGTTGTTTGTATTCTTACCAACGATACAGGTAAGCTGTTAGTAAAGCTTTTGTTCTTTGTATTTCTTAGCACTCTCTAAATGCAATATAGAAAATCAATTCCAAACTTAATAAAAACGTGATTTTCTATATTCCCCTTGCCTAATTGAAATATAATTAAGCTTAAATTTTCAATTTTTTTGCAGTTAGCAACATTAGCGCACATTTAGGGCCACAAAACAGAGTAGAAATCGGTTACTATGGCATTAACAAGTCCATTTGCTCCGATGGCTTTGATACGAAAGATGCAAGAGTAATATGTAGAATGAACGGATATGGAGATGTAGATCAAATCACTTTTATTGACAGTCGAACTCTAGACGCAAACTCAAAACAAGTTTGGATCTTAAACATGACATGCAAAGGAGACGAGAAGACCATAGCAGGTTGTAATATCATTTGGAACTGGAAAGGTCTGCCTTGCCCAAGTGTCAATTATGCTGGTGTAACTTGTAAACCAGTAATAACCGGTAGGCAACATAATTCATTACCTATAGAGCAGTATACTGTGTAGAAAATCTATTATTTACAAGATCAGTGTTCATTTTTCAGATATTGCTTTGCGACTTGTTGGTGGACCTCGTAATAACAGTGGTCGTCTTGAAATAAAAGTAAAGGGACAATGGGGCACAGTTTGTGACAAGGGCTGGGATATCAATGCTTCTGATGTCGCTTGTAGAGTGCTTGGATTTGCAAGAGCCCTGAAATTCCAAAAGTTTCAACCGGGAAACACATCACAACCTATTTGGCTTCAAAACATATCATGCGTTGGCTGCGAAAGGTCTCTTGACGATTGCCATCATCCTGCATGGGGTTCAAAATCTACCTGCGATCACAGTAATGACATTGGACTAGTTTGTCTCCCAGCAGGTAACTAGACTTTTTGTGTTCACTTTATATATAACAAAAAAATATTTTTCATAAAACAGGTGATTTGACTCAAATTTGGGTGCCCTTTTCTTTTAAAATCAGCAACCTATAAATCAAAAACCTGAAAAAACTGCAAATATTTGCGTGTTTTTTGTCTACAGGCCCACCAAACCCCTCCGCTAAAGTGATGAAAGATGGAAGAATAGAGATTAGTTACTATGGTGTTAACAGATCCATTTGCTACGATGGCCTTGATACGAAAGATGCACGAGTAATATGTAGAATGAATGGATATTACGATGTTGCGTACATTACCCAAATCCCTAGCCAAGCTGGGAATCCAAGGACAGAAGAAGTATGGCTATTAGACATGGCTTGCAAAGGAGACGAGAATTCCATCAAAGAATGCAGTAATTCCTGGAACTGGGAAAACAAGAATTGCGCAAAAAATAACAACCTTCGTGCTGGAATCGTGTGCAAGACAAGTATGAACAAATCACTTAATTTCTAAATTTAAAATTTCTTTTTTCCTTGTTGATAATGTTTCATATACTATGTGTTAATAGATCGTTCGCTAGATGTTGAGTTCCGTCTTGAGGATGTGACCACCCCAGCTCCATATTCTGGCCGCCTGACCGTGAATTATTATAAAATCTGGGGAAATATATGTGCTAAGGATTTAAAGTTAGAAGACGCACATGTCATCTGCAGAATGCTAAACTTTACCGGAGCAGTGACTATTTCTCATTGGGGTAAACACACTGGTAACGTAAGTTTCGAGCTTGTCAATCACTGCAAAGGAACAGAAGTATCCATGAAAAATTGCACAGGGTTAAAGCTAGAACAGGTTAACACATGTGAAGAAGGCAATTACGCAGGGGTTGTTTGCACTCCAAAAATTATAGGTAAGTTCTGTCATTTGTTCAATCATCAGAAWATTAAATAKATTCTTTATGCAAACAATTTTGTTTTCCTCTACAGTCACACCAACACCGTTACCTCAAAACGTACGTCTAAGCGGTGGTGCAGACAATGCAAGAGGCCGAGTTGAAGTTCAAAGACACAACATTTGGGGATCAGTTTGCAATTCGGGATGGGACATGCGTGCAGCTAATGTAGTATGTCGCATGAAAGGTTTTGATAGCGCAATGACAGCATATAAATCATATGGCGAAGGAACTGGTCCAATATGGATGTCTGGGGTTCAATGCAAAGGAAGTGAAAACAATATTGAGAAATGCACTAGTGATGGGCAGGAAAAGACAACTTCATGTAATCATAGCATGGATGCTGGAGTGGTCTGCCGTCGTTATAAAGGTCTGAGACTAGAGAACTTGCTTTTTAAAAACTTCCATGAATAAGCTTTCGAGTATTAACTTCTAATCAATTATATTAACACAGATAATATAACAGTCGATCTGGAAAATCAAGTATCAAAGTATGATGGCAGAGTGACTCTAAAGGTAAACGGCAGTGCAGGATCAATTTGTGGTAATGGGTGGAACAAAAACGATGCAGATGTCGCTTGTCAAATGAAAGGATTTAAACAAGCTTTAGTACCTATCAGCCATTTTGGAGGAGGACAAGCCAAAATCTGGTTATCAAACGTAAGCTGCAGCAATAGCGACAAATCACTAGAAGAGTGTAATCATGATGGATGGGTAAACAACTCATGTCCTAAAAATCACCATGCAGGAGTGATATGTGAACGGCCTGGAGGTTTGTCAAAGTCCTTTACATTAATATCTCTTAAATGCTGTGACTCGTTCTGAATGTTTCAATGYATTGATTCCTTTTGTTTTATCGCAACAGTCAAYGACCCAAATTTTGGTATGAGATTGGTTAAAGTTCCAGGAACAAATCTAAGTAAAGTGGAAGTCCAGTACTATGGTGTTTGGGGAGCTGTGTCTGCTAACAACTGGAATCTGGCTGACGCTCATGTTGCGTGCTGGAGCAACAACTCAGGAAAAGCATCAACAGCAGGAAGTCTTATGAATGATGAAAAACTTCCCATTTTGATAGATAATCTTGATTGCCGTGGAAGCGAGAATTCAATAGAAGATTGTGGTTTTGAATGGGGTATCTCTGRTGCTAAACAATCCAMAGTAGCTGCAGTTGGATGCACCAAAGTTACAMYTGGTAAATACAAATATCGAYAGAGTATTGATTGCATGTCCTTTAATGTATATTGAGATAYAATCTTTCTTATATTCATTTACAAACAGGCGATCAAAACTCAATGACACCGCAAATAGGATCTGGACAGAATACAGAACTTGGACAAGTGGTAATACGATACAAAACTAAAGACTATGCTGTTTGTGGTGATAACAGTTGGGACATAAAAGATGCCGATGTGGTCTGCAGAATGAAAAATTATATGAACGGAGCAATGGCAGCGATTAGAAAATACACAATTGATACAAAGAAGCCATTCCTTTCTGGATTTGAATGTCGTGGCACTGAAACTGGATTAGGCGAGTGTTTCCGTGTTCAATCTTCGACTTGTTCAGGAAACTTCATAGCAGGAGTTATGTGTAAACCAAATAAAGGTAATGAAAATAAAACCGTTTTGTAAGGTAGGCACGTGAAAATATTCAATTAAAATATTTCCTTTGTGTTTCAAGGTTTACCGCCACAAATGAAACTGCGGTTAGCAGATAATGGACGTGTAGAGGTATCGTATGGTAATAAATGGGGAACAATATGCAATGACGGTAACAGCCAGCAAAATGCTCGGGTTATATGTCGCATGCTCGGGTTTGTCGATTTTGATGTGTATGGTAAAACGTCCAAAACAAGTGGTCTTATCTCTTGGCTTGGAAACATGCAATGCAAAGGAACTGAAAAATCCATTGAAGAATGCAAACCAAGATGGGGAGAAGCAGCTTGTAATGATGACGACATGCTAAGAGTCACTTGCAAGATAGGTATTCTCACTTTATATACACCACTTAATTGCTCCAGTGTTTGTATTTGATTTCTTATGGATTTTATTTCATTTTCCAGCTGATGCTCCTCACTTCCAAATCCTTGGGAACGATGCTATTACTGACTCAACTGTCAAAATCCACTTTCAGGACGCTCGATCCATTTCAGGCTTAAAAGCGTATGTATCAAAACAAAAACCATCTTATACACTCAACATTATATTTGACAGAAATAGGTATAATTAATTTCGCATCTTTTTGTTTGTAGCATCTATCAAATTGCTGTTGAAAGGAGGCCATATGAGGAGCGTCTCCAATCCTTTAATACTCAACAAAAGCGCTTCGAATTTAAGATAGTAAATTACACCACAAGTGCTAACCTCAAAAGCGACTCTTACATTACCGCTGAAATAGAAAGTTCATATCTACCCAAGAACAACTTTACCATTGGTGACCTCAGTTTCACCCAAGGAAATGATGGGTTTACTAATGAGCCGCTTCAACCAGAGACACCATACAGAGTGTACGTAAGGATCGCAACKGACTCTTATGATAAGGTTTGTACGTCATACTTCCTTATCTCATGTATAAAAAGCACTATTGTGGCATTCAACTAACCCTCTGTTGATGTTTAATTTTTAATTTTTACTTTTTTCTTATAGAAAACAAGGATTTTTGGTGATTATTCTTACGTGGCCTTCAAAACAAACAAAGTCTTTGCTAAAGGTAATTTGATAACTTGTCTTAAAGCAAATGACTTTCTCCTCTTTTGCCATTCTAAAAGCCACAGACACATCCTTTGTTCRATTTATAGGTCGAGCTGAAAAACTGACCAGTTCGAGAGGTGGCGAAGCAGTGATAGGAATGTCCATTGTKATAATAATGTTGATTGCTGTTATCATCTGTGCCTCTGTCTGGTTCATAAGAAAACAAAGGAATGAGGAAATGGACGCTTCTGATAAAAGTCAAGGTAATCGCACTTTTAAATAATATCATTGTTAATTTAAGGCAATATAATTTGGAATCAAAGATAATCTGATATTATTCAAAAACCACCAAATCTGAGTCAAATATTTCATTTCTGTTAGGACTTGAGATGACAGACAATGGTGACATGCGTACAGTTAATGATATACCAGAAGGCTACTACCAGGCACCGCTACGTGAAGAGCGTAACGAATACGTCACTTCTCCAGAAAAGGATAATAAAGCTGCCTATCAGTCTTTGGTAACTCGTACAAGGGTATGTCCTATCAAAAATCTC
>NW_022258443.1:14561-37127 GCF_009602425.1 Actinia tenebrosa | reverse complement strand
AACAACAGTGTTTCGTAGTGACCATCTTGCAATGAAATCGCGATTTTTTTGGGTTGAAGCGTACTCATTCACAGTAATACACAGTGAACTATCGGTTTGTTTGTCCGAATCTCGCCGGGGGGTCTAATTATGCAAAGCTATTTTTAGTATGACTGCGCTCCGCTATTTAGTAAGTAAGTAATTATCTTCAAATTTTTTCTCCCTCGAGATGAAGATAATGTCCCCAATAATGAAAACTATAAAGTGAAAAAATAAAATCGAAATGCACTTGTCTTCGCACAAGTCTTTGTTTTCGACCTTGGTACTTTACACCTCCCACTTAGGAATTTTGTCACATGTAACCAACCCACCACCAGCCACCCCAGGGGTTAGTTTTGTTCTTGAAAAATTCTTCGACAAAGTTTTACATGGTCGACATATTTAAGCTTTGAATACCTGGTTAATTTTACTTGAAAAACGAAAGATAAGTACAGATGMTCCAATAAAGTTTAGTGAAATTTACCTTGCATGTCTTTCATAAAAATCCAAATTTCGGAGATTTCCGAACTTTTTATGGACAAATCATTACCATAAGACAGATTTGAAAACTGGTTAAGAAAAGGTGAGCTAAATATAAGCTTACTTTTATTTCTTTTACATAACAATGTTTGGTTATCCATATGAAGAGTTTTATGTTTTTATAAGAACAGTATTTTTACCGCAACGAAATTAGTATATGTAATAGGACTCCATGCCGTCCAATTAAGAAATAATTGGACGAGGAATATTCTGAGGACTGACAAAATTGGATGAGGCCGTACACCGAGTCCAATTTAGCAGTCAGAGGAATTTTTCGAGTTTAATTATTTCTTGATTGGGGAGCATGAAATCCCATTTCCTATTAATTATATGGCTGCCTAATTAATCCCATATCAACAAGACCTGTCCAATTAAGAAAATAATTGGACAGTTACCTATATGGGATTAATGAGAAGCTGTAAAATTAAGAAAATAAATGCTTTGGTAGCATCAGATAGAAAACTAGCTGGAGATCATTAAATAACTAAACTAGTCAAATGGAGGACCTTAACGTCAAAACCAAATGTCTCAGTAAAAAATAATTTTCTTATCCTAATTCTTCATTAAAATATTTTTATTCCTTTCATAAAAAAATTAAAGGGCCACTTGAACGAAAATCGCTCCAAAATTAAAACTCTTTCGTTCGAGCTGGAACTTTGCTGAAATAATCTTGAATACATTAAGAACCACCCACTGGAATATCTTTCTAATATTCGAAAGGGAAGGGCCAAAATTTTACGATTTATTTTCGTCCGCCATTAATTTCTTTGTGTCACGGCCAACGAGTCATTATGTACAGCAGTTTTACGCTGTGACGTCATTTACTCAACACCGTCATGTTAGCGTCGTTTTGACTATACATTTCTTGTTAGATTACCTGAAGTTTATTTGATGTTTTAATCGCGTTATCGTGAAAAGAATCTCTAAACAGACTTTTTTTAAACCTTTGATACCTCTTCAAATATGATGGAAACTCCTTTGGACGCTCGCTTTGTCAATCCTGAAGAGTTAGAACCATAAGTTATAATGTATGAAGATGAAGCCGAACTAGAAGAAGAAGTAATGCTTGGGAAGAGGTTTTCATAAAAATTCCTTACGTTCATTTCATTATTTGTATTTGCTACGTACTGTCCATGATATAAAGATCTTAAATTTGAAGTTTCAATGTAATCTAATAGTGATTGATGCTATGAAAACAACCGATTGCCTTTTGAATTCTGCGTTGTGATATAAAGATTTGTGACAATATACTTAGATCTATGTGCCGAATAATTTAGAATGTGAGCTCGTAATTCTCCTAGCTGATTTACTACAGAACGGTTATTATTTGCTTCAAAATGTTTATTATGCATTGAATAGGTATAAACATACGATTATCTAATATCATCTTTGTAATAGAACATGTCAAAGGTTTCTTATTTATTACTCGCGCGACAGCGGCGTCTGTCACTCAGCTCGTAGATTTTTCTTTCATTGTGTCGGATGTCTCGCGGACCCAAATTTTGCCCTTGTATGTAAATACTAGTATACCTTGAAAAATTGTTATCCTTAAAATGATTCGAATAAATCCCGAATATCTCAGTCACTTCGCGCGATGGAACCGCTAGAATCTCGTCCATGCGTCCTACTTTGTTGTGATTCTTGGCGTGCCGAGATGTATTGAAATTTTCGAATTATGATCGTCAGTATTATAGAAACTGAAACATTTCAGCGCCTAGACATTGTTTGGTCATATAGTAGTTAGGAAACCGAATGAAACATTATATATTTTCTGAATAAACCAAATAAACCGAGTTTTACGAACATGGTACATACATTACCCACCAATGTTTTGGTTTGGGTTGAGTAAATGACGTCATAAGTACTCGTGCCAGTCTTCTTGAGTCGAATTCTGTGATTCAAAGAAATTAATGGCGGACGAAAATAAATCGTAAACTTTTGGCCCTTTCCTTTCGAATATCAGAAAGATATTCCMGTGGGTGGTTCTTAATGTATTCAAGATTATTTCAGCAAAGTTCCAGCTCGAACGAAAGAGTTTTAATTTTGGAGCGATTTTCGTCCAAGTGGCCCTTTAACTATTCTTCGAGAAGCTTGAAAACTTATATTATAGGCTTACTAGATTTTGAGATTCAGTTTTACCAGTTACATGTTAAACTTGAGACAAAATAATAAGTAATTATGATTATAATATATATAATATATAAGTATCATTATAAATATGATGCTCCGCTCGCGCCGGCCGTCTTCCCACGAGAGAGCTCCGCTAATAATGCTTTGGTAGCACCAGATCGAAAGAATGTAGATGGATATTATTACGAATAAACTAGTCAAATTTGTAAGCCCCTGAACACTGCACAAAACCAAATGATTCGTTAAAATAATAWTTTTTTATTCATTATATATTAGCCTTACCTATTCCATAAAAAGCTACAACGTACAACGTGAGCAGGTTAAAGCTCATCAACTAATGATTTTGGGCTAGGTACCACTGCGTGATCCGGTTACGCAACATCAGAAAAAATATGTTAACGTTTTGGTCAGTTACGATTTCAAGCTCACACCCCCTCATGTGAGCCCATACAAATTATGTCTCAAAAACACGGTTTTTGGATCTTTTCTCAAAATAATGACTATATAGGCAAAAAACAGAAGTGGATTCAGTTAATTCAACTATTCACAGAAACGAAGGACTAAGCTTTTCACGATGATCCAATTTATCTACAAGTTCCTACTGTTTTATTCAGAAGCACCGACGCAGTCCTCGCTAGTTCTACTAATTATCACCACTACTAATTTTTCATAGGTATGGTTGTTCACTATAACGCGCGCTAATTGGCAGATTTTTCATAACTTTTTTACATAAATAAAAACAAAAACAAAAACAAAACCAAAAACCAAAAAACAAAAAAAAAAAAAACCAGAAAACAAAAAAACCTTTAAAATATTCTTTTATAGAAGTTAAAACTCAACTCGCTGAAAAGAAACATAACAGATACAGATGACTGACTTGCTTCGCTGATAAATTGACGGAATAAACACTACAACATGCTTTGCTTTCAAATAATGGATGCTCTCAATGACTTCTACCCGCTGCATGTATCACAGGGCAGATGAAAGACCGTTTAACGCAGCCGCAACTGTGACCTCTACGCCTTTTTACTTTCACTGCGCATGCTCAAAGAAATGCCATGGGTGGTCAGAACCAGCGTGATGGGGTCGAGTAAGACGCACATTATGCAATTTTCGCCTCACTCGGACGTTTCTCCTCGGTCCCTTTTAGGTCTGGAAGTAACAATATCATACTTACATCAATGACAGAAAACTTAGTTTCATGAATGAATTCACTTTCACCTGGTGAATCTTACTTCCTGAAAATAAGCTATCGATACAAAGAAAAGAAGGAGTAAAATCTTTAAAATGAAATACACAACCTGATACGAAGAACAGCCGCCATTTGACAAGTGCAAAAGTTAGCATTTACATTGCCAACCCAAGGGGTATATCTAAAGACGTGATACTTACATGGCTTTAGTGTTCTTGGGCAGTCGGTCTGGAAGGGACATCAATTGAGTCGAAGTTATGACAATCCCACTACCATTCGTTTCTCTTCCACAGGTACATGACAAGGGACAGTCTGTGTGGAAAAAAAAGTCAACAATAACATAATTATTAGTTCCACCCTCAACCTCTCTGTTCCATGACTTTAATAACAGTAAACCACATCATAACCGGAATGCAACAAGTATGACCGACAGTGCAGTGTGATCCTCATACCTTGAACACATCCGTCATCTCCTGTATCTGGGGAAGAACAACGTTTGAAGATAAATATTCAAATAATTTTTTAGTCATTAATCAAGGTAGGTAAAACTGAAAATGAAGCACCCTTTATCTTGACCTCTATTAGAAGCTTAGAAGCTATATTTGACAAAAAAGGTCATGCTGTAAAGACAAAATGTTATTGCAAGGACACGACCAAGTCATTAACTAGAATCGGTTGCATGTCTTTGTACCTTTTATTATCTGGTAATAAACCTTGAATCCAGATCTTGTAACATTGTTATTGGACGAAAAGGTTATCTTGATGGTGTCTGACTGTGACTCGATCATTTGTGGATATCTGCAAAATATCAGAAACGAATCATCAGCCTAAAAGCTGTAGCTGTATAAAAATATTTGGTGCGAAAACTTCTAACTGATCGTTGTCTGTACGTGCTTCCTTACAGTGCATATGACAAGAAAAAAAATAATGTTGAAAATGTGTAGTTTATTAGTATTCATAAGAATATCACGGTAAAATTGGTTTTTAATGTGTATTTCTCTAGAAATTCAAGAAAATTTAGCACAAGTTGTGACGTCATTTTGTTTACAAGTCTCCAGATTGAGTTGCAAATACATGAAATATGTTTCAATGTATAATCTTAGTTTCAGGGAGGACACTTCTAAATTTGAAGAGTACCACAAGTGCATTCAAATGAAGCTAAACAGAATATGCTTTTTAATGTTATTTTATATCAACCGCATTTCTTATTTAGTGCCCAAACAACTTAATCTATAGTACAAGTCAACAAACTGACGTCACAACTTGTGCAAAACTTTCTTGAATTTCTAGAGAAATACGTCTTTGAAACAAATTTAACCATGATATTCTCATTAGTACCAATAAACTAAACATTTTCAACATTAAATTGTTTTTGTGTCATATGCAGTTTAAGGACGATTTTACAAGGGTGCCGCGTCAGGCGAGAAAAGAAAATATAAAACTATTATAAATACACAACCTTACTAATAAGAGACATTAGAGGAATGAAATTAAATAAGTATAAAGTACAACATGATCAATCAATGTTAATTATATATTTATTTATGTTAATCCCTTTGTTCTTTTTTACCTTGATCCACAGTAACGACCAATACGAAAAGTCGACAGAGCTTCCTCTCCATCATACACTTCTACAAAGTCAGCTGAACATGTCGGGCTCAACTCCAATTCAAAGGCTTTAAATTCCATACGAATCACGTGACCTTTGCTCGCCTTGATTGTCCAGGTACCGCTAGTATTGTTGTCATAGTAACCAGGATAATAGGGCGACACGATGTAGCCTGTATTGTTGGTCAGCAACTCATTGCAGGCTGTGTGTTTAACGTGTTGAACAAAATCAAAATCTGTAAATTCAAGTTTCATTTCATTTTGCTCTCGATACAAAAAGTCAGTAAGAGAAACTGTATTGTGTTCATTGAAAAGGAATACAGTTGCCAGATGAACAATTCTTCAACCTTATCTCACCTTCTCTCGCTGATGATGGTATAATATCAGAACAGTAGCCCTCGGTGGTGTGTAAGGCACCTATCGACAGCAATCCTGGCTTATTCCTGATTTCACTTTCGATAGCAAGCTTTAAAAAAAACGCAATTATTTAAGTTATTGTTATAAACGTCTACTCTGCCGCGTAGTCCATCAGTGTTAAATAATCCTAGTCAACCACAATGCATTGAGCGACGGAACAATGAAATGCTAAGCAAAGCGACATTTTCTTTGCCAGGCAAAATGGCAGTTTCGTAGGTAAGAAGTTTGGAAGTCAAGTTCCATGAAAGAGCTTCGAAAAAGATGTAGACGAACGATGTAAACCATAGCATCTTCGAGGCTTTCAAGTCCAAACTTGATTAATTAAGTATAAGATTAGGGATAAAACGAGTATAATTTTTWAAAAAACGTGCGTTTTGGCTATATCTAGTGAGAGTCTTCATCAGAAYACCACCACCAATACAGACCGATGGCATAAACTAAGAACGGACAATACTAGATCTTTCAACCATTGCCAACACTGTTGGAGCAGAACATGTGAAATGGCAGTGAAACACCTGTGAAAACTTTCAAAGGATTTTCACATATTTTTTTTACATGTTGATGTGAAAAAAACATGTGAAAACCCTGTGAAATGGGTTCCTCCTTTTCACATCCTTAACATGTGAAATAACCTGTGAAACACCTGTGAAAACCAAATCCACTTTTTTAATATAAATCCATTTCACATGGTAAAAACATGTGAMAATCCTGTGAAAACTGAATCCATATAAATTCATTTCACATGGTAAGACATAAGAAAAACAAATTTACATGTTGTAATACAATTTTATTTSACATGGAAAAGAATGTGAAATTATATTATCTTTAGATCTGAAAATACTGTGCTTGTGATCATGTAAACTACTTAAATTTAGATATCTGAATAAGTTGATCTAATACAGGTAGTTTTTAACTAAGAAATTTATAAATAAGCTTTAATTACACCAAATTTTCTATAAACTACAAGGCAATATTGACATCTCGTGCTAATGATTTATAAATACAGCACTTCATCATCAGTTAGGTTAGGTTTTCAGGAGGTAAGACCTACAAATTCGAAGGGTAAATTAGTTACATTATATAAAAGAAACAKGTTCCATATCTCAATACAACTTTCCATGAATAGTAGATTTAAGAAAATGCTAGGATTTTGACCTAAATATAGCCGCCTAGATTGTCACTTCATTGATGTAAAAATCGGTTTGTAACAGAGGACATTTTGATCGCTTACCTCAGCGAAATCTCTTRGAAATTCGTTGATCTATACCAGATTACCCTCAGGTTATGAAGTATCACATATTAGTTCGTTGTTCCCCGTTTTTCTCAGGGGATTTTAGGCTATTTAAAAGCACAATTATCCATGAACCATCCATGCTTTACAACAAAGAACGATTACAATAACTGAATGAAAAGTCCGCCTAAATTCGAACTGTTGAATTAGCGAATCAGAGCAAGCAAGGATATCCAAATATGGCCATCCGTATCCAAATATGGTCAAAACTCTACACCAGTCCGGCTCGGTTAGTCATGCCAACATGGCGTCTATCAATGTTGATCGTAATGTAGATCTCGTTCTTTAATCGATATGATTTATTGAAAGGTATAATTTAGGATGTTTAGAGAAGTATTAAAAACATGTTGGAGATGTAGTAAAAATGTATTCATCGATTCCTCAAGGTTAGATGTGTAGTCTTGTAAAGTGTCTTATCAAATCAGCAGATGTATATTAGCTAACCTTGAGGAATCGATGCATTTCTCAAGGTTAGATAATATACATTTGTTTTAAGAATATGGTAGTACTAGATATTTTTATATACGATAACCCACTTTTGATTATGACGAAAAGGAAGAATGATATTCTATTTACCACTTTAAGGTAAKAATTTTGTAATAATTATATGGAACAGCTAGTTATAAAATGTCAACATATATTAAAAGTTTCATACGGTTTTCATTAATTACATGGCTTTGAAATTTTCTTTGTATTTCACATGCATGTGAAAAAAATGATTCAAAATTTCACATGTCAGATTTCACATGTTTCAAGTTTTCACTCATGAAATTTCACATTCCGTTTCACATGTTCCCAAATTTCACAGGTGTTTCACAGCCATTTCACATGTTCTGCTCCAATAGTGCAACCACGCTCACGACAACCCTGATCATAACATCGACTTTAATTCTGTTCAAGTTCTCGCCAAGACCTCCTAATGCCTCCCTCGACGCATCAAAGAATCCATGGAAACCTTCAAATGCCCTAATAACTTCAACAGAGAAGGTTCCTACCGCCTTAGTTCTACCTGGATCAGACAAGAACACTAGTGACTCTGACCGCCTTTGCCGTGAAACCCCACCAGAGAACAATAGACATGTTAATCATTCATCGCTTCATTGCCTCTTCCCACGCTTTGCTTAGATATACGCGCTTCACACATTTTCGTCATCATTCTGATGGAGGCTATCACTAATTATAGCCCAAACGTCATGTTTCTTAAAAATCCTACGCGTTTCAACCGTAAACTTACATTTAATTAATGATGTGGACAATAACACAGGGGCACAGCATTGCATTGTAGTTAACTAARATTCTTTAAGATATACGAAGAACAACATCCCAGTGGAACAAAGGTTTACAGGATCACTGATATGTTCAATCAAAGAGTGCTTTGACCGTACTAGATTCCAGATCCTCCTCCTTATTAAAACATCATTTTCAAACTTAAGGTTTCCCATTCATGTTCCAGATTTTCCGTACCTCGTGTTTTTAAAGGCCTACGCTAATGTGTGATCTATGAAACTTAGACTGMAACCAGTGGAAAACATTGATTTCAGAAAGGAACTTATTATATTGATTTAGACTAAATATTTTCAGGGGGAAAATGGCTATAGTTTATCTAACCTTATATGCCGTTACTGCTGTCAGTGTTACTTGTCCATCCCTCCATCTACTGTCCTCACTGTCTTTGACCATCCATATCGGTCTCTTACTGTACTCTCGGTTATCAAATTCTTGATAAATTATCATCGCTTTCGCTCCAGGTCCCCACATTTTGTACTTGAACTTCAAACACCTCCCTGGAGATTCCGATGACCTGTTGTATCGCGGGCTCTCTATTCTTGCAAAGCTACTTGGTGTCTCGGGACTCGATGGACCAATTAAACTCAGAACATTTCCTAATATTAAACGAATATTAATTAAAATTTATGTATGCGCATCTATTCGGTCCAACTGATAACAAAATATGTCTATACCTTGCTTTCCTCGACAAGTTGACTCGTAAATCTTAAAACCACTAGTGTTCCTTGGCTTTACATTCAAGTAGTCTTTCCATCCTAAGAGGTTCCCAGACTCTGTTCCACATTTGTACGACATATAGAGTATATATTGCTCAGACAACACATTATTCCATATGTTTAGTCTACTGTATTTAACCTCGGTTTTCTGATCTTGGGAATCAAAAGTGACCGATATGTTACCTCCTGAAAAAAAAGAAAAAAAGTTAGGAAGAAGGATGAGTATTTGGCGTAGTGATCACCAACTATTTAAGAGAAAAAATGTTTGAATTTGTTTGGATTTTTTAACTGTGTTAGGTCGCATGGATTTCCTTTGCTAATGCTAATGAATTTGTGAAAAGTATGGTTTTCCTATGTCTGTCAGTCATACGTAATATGGTTCCATGTGTCCTACTAAGGTTAGCTGAAATAGAGAGAAATGAAATCTCCATGGTTTATTGCTTCATTCACAACATCGTAACACCACAACTTAGATTTGTTTTTCGTAATATAGTAAAAAAAATACTTATTTCACCGATATTTCAGAAAAGCATCAAGCTTACTATACAGTTCCTGTTTGTCCAACACTCCAAGTCCAATAGCTATTGCAGCACCGTCAATGAACGTTTGCCATACCCCAAAATTGGACATCCACGTGAGGCAAATGTGGATCCATTTTCTAGTTTCATTTCTGAGAAGATAAAAGATCAGAAGAAAGAGAAAAAGGAATATTAAAAGAGCAGTTTCATGTGATGGTCAAAATATTGAACGAATTTCTAAGAACACCTGGGGGCCTGTTACGCCACAAAATGTAATAACTCGCACAAAATGTAATAACAACGCAAAATGTAATAACTTTTGACGCAAAATGTAATAACTTCAGTAACGCATTTTAAATATATGTATCCAGAAAATCAATATTTGTTCGGTATACGAACCATACCAGGTGACTTTAACTTGAATTTCGCATGAACTGTGAAGATAAATATTCATGTTGAATACACGATTTCAAAGTGTGGATTTTTACTAAGCAAAGTCCACTCACTCCAACAGTAGTATATTTGAGGGAAAAATCAGCAACTCTTCATATATATCACCAATATCAAGCGCACTCAGGATCAACATACATTAATGATTTTAATAATTGAAGTATGTCAAAACTATCGTATTGAATCCCGACATGTCTCATGGATAAGGGCTAGTTTATTATTCAATACTGTCAACTTGTTAATCATTTTATTGAGTAAATAACACTTTAAAAAATTTACCACATTATGGTAAAAAATGTACCAAAATAACATAAATTAATTAGTCAGAATGTTCATCAATTAGCAATAAAAAAATACATAAAAATTAGCATTTAATCTTAGCAAAAAGGCGCGGGCATTTGTTTAATATCTCGTAATTTGAATGTAGTCTATCCAGTTTTTCCCCCCAGACGATTCTCTATTCTGTTCTGTTCGGTTCTACTGTGTCGTTTACGTCCATTCAGTAAACATTGATTTTAAAATGCGTTATTGAAGTTATTACATTTTGCGTCAAAAGTTATTACATTTTGCGTTGTTATTACATTTTGTGCGAGTTATTACATTTTGTGGCGTAACAGGGCCGTTTTTGTTATGAGAATCTTTCTTATTTAGCACTTTCAGATCGTTTGTACCTTGTCGTTGCATCAATATTGAGAAATGCAATAACAATCTTTTCGTTCTCCTCCTYTACATAACTAACGCTAATGATGATTGGCGATGAGCTGTTGATTGACATCCAAAGACACATGGTCATTTCTTCCAGTGATTCCCTTATCTCCACGTTGACATAGTGATTTTCATGGTCGAGCGAGAAACCAATGTCTGACTCATAATCCTGGGTTAAGTTGTCACCTGAATAAAAACACCATGAAGTGCATTGAGATGTGTAGTACTGGACTCCTTTTGTTTAGTGTGTGTAATGGTATTGGGGTCCCCTATGTACAGCCTTTGAATCTCGTTAATGACAATGTTAACTAGCACTTTGATCAATCTCGTATCCAAAGCACACGTTCCTCTTGGTCAAGCACCAAGAAACAAGAGGCTCTAGCTGTAGCGCTTGTTTTGAGTTGGCTTCTGGTCCATAAATCTCGGACCGGAAGTTTCAATCTCACATGACTAAATCACAAGCTAGTCGTTGTTTAGTTTACTTTGATTTTTAGCGATTGCTTTAAACAACGGTAATCATTTTYGACCTTACTAGCATTGAATATATAGCTCTTATTAACCGAGTGCGAGGTCCGTATCGTAAGTTATGGACCGAGTTTTTTCCACTGCCTTATGGCCCAAGCGCGTATCGCGCGGGCCATAAAAAAGAGGAATAAATGAGGGTCCATAACTTACGGTACGGACCAAGCAAACGAGGTTARTAAGATATTAATTATATGGTAAGGCATTGAGATTAAAAAGAGGCGAAAAACGACAAAAAGTAAAGTTGACAGCGCATGTCAAACGAGAACTGCATTGGAAGGGCTTCCTGTACGTGCCACAAGTCATGTAATGTTTGAGTCGCTCAAAAAGAGAAGTTTTAGTTTACTTTGAAAGAATCTAGCTATAGTTTAAAGTTTTCTGAAATACTAGTTAACAAAAGTGAGGCGTTTTTTGCACAACATTTAAATGCAAAGCAAAAAAGGCATCAACAGAAGACCTCAAGAACTCAACATGAGATTGAGAAGAAAACTGTCGTACTTCAAACTTCAAGATATTCACAACCAAGATGAAAAATACTATATCCTTCCGTTTGTTTTCCTTCCTTTTATTGGAAAATAAACTCAAAACCTCTCTCCAGAAATGAATGAGAAGCTTTTGGAAAATTACGGCTCGCTGAACATGGATAGTTTTCGTCAATTTTCAACGTTTTGACTTTTTGAAGCAGGCCGCCATATGCACAATGCCTGAAGTCATGAAGACGGCACACTTTCGACTTGGCTAAAAAACATACTGCCAACTCTCTCCTGTCCAAAAATGCATTCAAATTCAAGTGTGGATAAAATATTACTGAAATATGGAAATACTTCAAGAGCGGCTAGAGGCTAGAAAATTGTTTAAAACGTTAACCAAAGAAACTACCGGCTTCTTTACCCGATCGATTCAGATAAGTTCAAACTTGAAGTTGTAAGCTTACTGAAATAACAATTTTACGTTAATTCCACTCCTATCTTTATTTCATTTACTGAATTAGCCGCTATTCACCACCCTTTAGTTCGTAGTTTGCCATTTAGTTTTAGCATAGTTAGTTTTTCTAGTTTTTTCTAGTCGTACAAAATTGCTCAACTAGTGCCATGTAGAGCATTGATCGAAAGAGTTGTCGCTTGTATGAAAGAGTTGTCGCTTGTTAGATAAGTTTTACATTAAATACCAGTGACTATCAGTTATCTTTAATTATTTATTGAAGGTTTCCCGACGATTTTCATACAGAAATATATTTTTTGATGAAGATTTTAATGTTTTAAAGGATCAAAAGTCAGTACACTTAGTGAACCATTTCATTATTCGGTCCGTACCGTAAGTTATGGACCGCAAATTGACCAATAATAGCGCGTGAAATTACCTTGCAATACATTAATGTAGTAAAATTTTTAATCCTTTATACTTTTACTTTTAAAAAGTTTACTATTTCAATTTGTCCCATGTGTAATTTTTTGTGCCATTGATTGCCATTTGTTTTTAAGAGTGAATGTTAGTGAAAAATCGAACAAAATTCGAAAAATCGCGGACACAGTCAAAAAACTGAATTTGCTCATATTTCGTGGATGGATAGTGCTAGGTACCAACTAGACGCAAATGGGGTTCGTTTTTTCTAAATATCTTTTTAAACGAGAAAAATCGTCGAAAAATCGCTTGAGTCAAAATCAGATGAGGATTCACTAGTATCCCAAGTGCACGTGCACGCTTATTGTTTTCTTTGGCTTTAACCGGTTTATTTATTTATTTATTTTTTTGGCATTGATACTTCCACTCCTAATATTACTTATACTAACGTGTTGCTTTAGCATTTGATGAAGACATGTTTGACTAATTTGAGAAAATAAAAATAGCCAGATATAGGATCTCTACTGAACCTGAAATTATTTCAGTATTTTGATGAGTTTCTTTAAATCTCTTGAATAATTTATAAATAGATATCGCTAAAAGGTATGAAATACACTCTACTCTAGTACAATTTTACAATAGTATTTTATCTGTTGAAATGAAAAACTTTATTTCTCTCTCGCGATGCATTCTGGGATACTAGTGGATCCTTCTCTGAGTTTTTAAAATAAGCTAATTTTTAATGCGACCGAACTCGAAATTAGGCCAATTTCGGTTCGCTCTCCTGGAAATTCATGATGCCTTCGAAAAAATYCAAAAGTTCAGGTACATACATTAGTGTTTCCTTAATCGGAAAGCAACTTTTGTTTTTGCCTCAGCATTTTTCCTATTTTTTGTATACCGCATAAGACTAAGGTCAAAACCAGCAAGAAATAATATATGTGGTAGTGCCTCAAAACTTCCAACTTTTTTGCCACATAATACTGAAAGGTCATTAATTAATTCTTTGGTTTTAGTTTTTGGGCTGTTTTTGTTTTCTCGAGCTGAGCGCCGATGCAACTTCTGCTAAATCCACCAATGTCAAACTCAAAGAAGACATGCTTACGTYATTTCCTGCGTGATTTATATTCACTGAACGGAGCACATATAATAATGATAATATAGCTGCATGATATATAGCTGTTTTATTTGTTAAATAAGTTCTCTTGTTCAGGTAGTATCTTATGCTTTCTTATTTCAAGGTGTGTTTGGAGGAATAAAAAGTGGTTGTAGGCTTTTCCAACCATTTTTTCAGGACACAAGAAAAGCGAGCCTTTCTCCTCTTCACCGAAGTCGGTTTGATTTTGTTTCTAAAGCATTTTAACAATCTCGATCTGCTGTAGACTTTTTAATATATCTTAGCCTATGACGCGTGATGTTCTTTCGCCGGAGCTGGCTTTGCCAGTAGCGCATTTATGGCTGCTTCATCTATTCAACTCGCCCATAGTTAATTCTCGACACCCGTAGGGGGGTGCTGTAAAACGCGGAAACAAAATGTGCCGATTGCCGAAAGTGCGAAACGGAGCGGAAAATGCACTAATTTATAAATCGGTAAAACGCAAAATATTTGTTGTCTAAAATTGCCAGTATAAATAATAAATCAAAATCAAAATATGCCGATCAACGTTGCCAACGTTGCGCGACATAGGGCCAAAAAAGAAAAGAAAGAAAGGGATTAAATATCGGAGTCACATTAATATACATACATCTATTTCTTAATTAGATTAAACGAAGAATCATTATAACTTTGAAAGAAACAAAAATCTACCGAAGTCTGCCCTGGCGCGAGCTCTTAAAAAAACCTTCGGGAAAATGACGTGAGCAGGGTCGTACAGCTTTGAGCGAGCAGGGCCGTAGGGATTCGTACGGCCCTGCTCGAAACCTGCGACCGTATTGACATAATTTGCAACTTTTAAAATATCTTTTTATTTAGGGTCATATGATAAAACGCTTATTGAATGAGTTAGGTCAGGCCGTACGGGAAAATATTTGGCTCTCGATCATTTGTACGGCATCACCTCGAGTCAAATGTTTTCCCGTACGGCCCTATACCACTCAGTCAATAAGTTCATATGAGTTAAATTATCTTTTACAATATTGCTCAGGCAAAGCAAGGGAAGTGGTAAGGAACTGTGTTGTTATGGAACCATCTATTGGCTATGCAACCGCGCGAAAGCTGCTGAAACTCTCTCTTTTACTCCAAAGAAGAACTAGCGTCCACAACGTCAGTAAGTTTTTTTTTCATTTTTTCAACTTTTCACAGTGTAAAATTTACCCTTTTATCATTACCGTTTCATCAGAAACACCGACGCAGCTCACACTAGTTTTTAGCTAGTTATCTCCTGCTTTATTCGTCAWTTTAAGCGACGAATAAAGCAGGATCTTTAAAAGTCATTTAAGTTCGTTCTCGTTATTTCAACAGTGCGAGTACAATAAATTTAGCGGTAACAAATAGTAACACAATTTACTCTTATAACAACTAGACATACCTTGTGATCTTGTCGCTGCCTTTATAGAATTTGCAACCTTTTCATAGGAGTTCTCATCAAGTACTTCCCATGGCACTTTTTCATTACTTCCTTTAACCCAGCCATCCCATTCCTTCTGAGCATTTGACTCAAAGCTTTCTAGATCTAAACCCCAAATGTCATTAGAGGTCAACAACACTCATAATATGTTATTATATAAATTTGCTCCCTTCTTCGCTGAATTCACCCATTTTACTATATTGTCGTTAACCACATGAATCAGTAACACGTACCTTTCCTATATCCATACACTTCTACACGTAGTGTCTTCCATCTGTCGTATTTCGTCGGTATGAATCTAATGAACCTTGCAAGAGTTCGAGTATCGTTTAACGCATTCTTGACGACACCATTTTCATCTTTGTTACCCGAAAATAACTGAAAAGACATACAAAGAATCCATCTTTAAACTCGAAAAAGAAAATGTTTTCCATTTATCTTTGAATTGGTTGGAGATGAAAGATAACGTTTAGAGGTGTGTTTGTGTTTTGTTTGTTTGCCAAGTCATCTGCTTTATAGAGATACCAGTGTACATGTTCTTACCTTGATTTTGCCACCACTTCGGTACATTGTCCAAGTGTTATTGTCAATAGATGTTGATATCTGGTATTCTGTAGTCCAAAATGGAACATTAGGATAGCCTTGTGTAGCTACAGCACGGATAACAAACACCTCACCCAAGTCTATCTGTAGATAGTCATTAGGGTCATCATTGGTCTTTGGTTCCCATGCCCCTTCATTTCCATTCAGTCGTGCACGGTGTGGTTTCTCATACATAGAGCTATATGAGCTTGCCGTAAATCTGTCATCTGGTATGATTGTACTGTCAGATACACCAATACGATTATCTCCCCATTCTGTTGGAACAGAAAACAGCTGACTATTTAAACATGTTTAAAAAAAAAAAAAAAAAAACATTTCCATAGGGATTCCCCTCTAGCTGGCTCATGTCTAATCTTTTTCCACACAACCTTTTTGAGTTAAGGACGTTCATTCGCAAAAGACCCCGTCATACATATTTCAATTTTTTGCACGATGAAAGTACATCACACTAGAAGTAAAATACGCATAGAAGTAAAAATTGGAGTCAACGATTTTTTTGCGATTAAAACGCGCAAACAACGCAAACATGGAAATAAGCCGTATTTTACAAAACACATACGATAATTTGACGGTCCCCATTTTTATAAAACTTTAGAAAATGATCCAATTATTGCTCGGTATTTAAACGTTTATTGCAAAATTAGGAATATGTAAAGGTAATCATACGGTTTCGAGTTCAATTTGGGATTAATTCGCACAAGTGTGTTTTTCATAGAGTTGAAATTGCACGAGACCGTAGTTCGAGTGCCATTTCAGCTCTTTGAAAAACACACGACTGCGAATTATCCCAAATTGAACTCGAAACCGTATGATTACTTAGTAATAACACACATGAAAAAATCACAAAAGAAAGGGACGAAAAGTTGTGAAATATTCAACGCATAATATTTTATGAAATTCGTTCGTTCACAAACAACTATATTCAAAGCGATTTTGGTTTGAAATACATGTTTCAAAGAGTTTTTTTTACCTATTTTAAACCAAAATTTGGCTATATGTTGATTGTAAATATATATATATACATATATATATATATATATATATATTTTTTTTTTACTGTAAAGTAAATCTGAATCACTATGAATGAATATATTTGGATTAGCTGCCTTTGTAGCTAACTAGAAATGTATGTTGAAAAAAATTATACCTGGCAGTTGTTGTTGAACGTGTTCAGAAAACTTTACGGCTCAGTTTTGGGATCTTGTAGACCAAAATATTGTGTAAGCACCTACAACATCGTGTTTAATGGTCTTGCTCATAGTATTTTTTGTTTCTGTTTTAGTTTTTGCTTCACTTCGGCAAAGAATCGTTTGAATATCTTCTTTAGATTGGCTGGCTCAATTCATGTCATAGTTTGTTTCCTTATCACTATTTCTTCCATATATTCAGCCATAACGATTTACTTTTACATGTGTTTTCTTTTTCGAACTGTTTTTTTTTTAGTTTTTTGATAGCAAGATCCGTAAAATCTTTGCATATTTTTACCTAAGATAAAATGGATGCCATTTTTCCCATCGATTTGCTTCGAATTTCTCTCAAATTTTCATTCATAAACATCTGTCATCTTATTGGCTAAAATAATTTTCTATTGTTTCTTATCCAATCAATAATTGCGTTTGTTATTTGCACTGTGTTACACTTTTCTGCACTGCATTACACTTTTCGGCACTAGATTATATTTCTCTCCACTGTATTATACTCTTCTGTACTAAATTACACTTTTTTTGCACTGTATTACGTCGTAACTACACTGTTGTAAGCCAATCAAAATTGAGTAATTTTGTCATGTTATTAGTAATGTTATTGGACTACATGTTTTCGCCTGCGTGCAGCTGGACTTTTCTCTCGTATAGACTGTCTGCGAAACAACGACACAAACCGCGTTCTCTAGACCCCACGCCCCCGCGTATGGATTTGCATACTGAATTCTAATTCGTTATAATGAAAGCCGTTTCCGATTGGTTATCAGAGCCTTTGCTGAAATCAAAGTGGCGAAATTTAGCCATCACCAGAAATCTGGGACATTTGAGCCCGCGCGCATTGAGCAGTTTAACATCGAGCCCCTTAAATATGGACCATCAAATGTATATAAAATGTATGGGAATTATTTTTAAAATAATGATTTCTTATGAAGAGAAACGTTCGAGCTTTTTCGGTGACCTCTTGTTAAGATAKTTAGGTCTAAAAGTACTTTATTCTTATAATCATCAGCATTCGAGTGTTAACCTGGTTCTATGATAATACTCTATGCCCATAGAGCCTTTGTAAGATGGAGATTTATGCAAAATGCCCCCTAATGTTTTACCTCAGTCAAGGTTTTTTTGCTAACGAACATATTTCGGTGACCTAACTTTAGAAACTTCGAAGAAATCTCGTTCGAATGACGCTGTTTTTTTACCTAAAACAGTACCTTTAAGTTGGTTCCTTCGGCCTCCGAAATCCATGATCAACGGCGAGTTCCACAGAGAAAGGATTCCCCCATTTKGAAGGGGAAAATGGCCAAATTTAATGAAACATTCGACCAAAAACAACGAAAATGTTCATTCCTATCCGCCATGTTGTAAACAGACCCGGTATATTTGGTCCCATGCCCTCACAATCAAATTAAACACAGGGTTCTCAAAATATTTTAGTACTATAACTCTCTGTAACTTTTTTCACTTGAAAATTGATCAAAATGGCTGATGTTTTTACAGAATACGAACGCAATATTATAAACCAAAAGCTTAAAGTTGTTGATCCACCTATAAGTTATATAAATCAACGGAGAGCTAAGAATGAGGAGTTTGTTTTTGCTATTGAAATCCCCTATCCCATCCTAAAGGCTGCCTATGAGTCCCCTGGGGAAGTGTGCAATGGGATATACTGCGGCTCAATGTGCGCGGGCTCAAATGTCCCAGATTTCTGGTAACGGCGAGGACTTGTGAAACGAAGCTTTTTCAGCTGTCCGAATATCAGTTTGAACACAGCTGTGCTGCCTCCTTCTCTATGTCCTTTACATCGAGAGCTGTTAGTTTTTTCTTAAGGTGCTACTTGGACGAAAATCGCTCCAAAATTAAAACTCTTTCATTCGAGCTGGAACTTTGCTGAAATAATCTTGAATACATTAAGAGCCACTCACTGAAATATCTTTCTGATATTCGAAAAGAAAAAGCCAAAATTTTACGATTTATTTTCGTCCGCCATTAATTTGTTGTTACAAGAATTCGGCTCAAGAAGACTGGCACGAGTAACGTAAAAACCAAACCAAAACATTGGTGGCTAATGTATGTACCATGTTCGTAAAAGGCTCGGTTTATCTGGTTTATTCAGAAAATATATGTTTCATTCGATTCCTTAACTACTATATGACCAAACAATGTCTAGGCGCTGAATTTTTTTTCAGTTTCAATAATATTGACGATCATAATTGGGACATTTTAATACATCTCGGCACGCCAAGAATCACAACAAAGTTCAGGACGCATGGGAGAGATTCAGTGTCAGGGAGATTCGAGATTTATTCGAATCATTCTAAGGATAACACTAAGGATAACAACTTTTAAAGATATATTTATAACAAGCGCAAAGAGCCACCTCACAATTTAGGTCCGCGAGACATCCGGCACAAAAGTAAAATCTACGTGCTGAGTTACAGACGCTGTCGGGCGAGTAATAAATAAGAAACCTTTGAGGTTTTTTTTTACAAAGATGATATTAGATTATCGTATGTTTTTACCTATCAAATGCATAATAAACATTTTGAAACAAATAATAAACGCTCTGTAGCAAATCAGGAGAATTACGAGCTCACATTYTAAATTATTCGGCACATAGATCTAAGTATATTGTCACAAATCTTTATATCACAACGCAGAATTCGAAAGGCAATAGCTGTTAGATTATATTGAAACCTCAAATTTAAATCTTTATATCATGGACAGTATGTAGCAAATACAAATCATGGAATGAAAGTAAGGAATTCTCATGAAAAACATTACGCAAGCATTCTCTCTTATACACGATGACTTCTTCGTTGGTAGCAACTGGTTCTAACTCTTCAGGATTGACAAAGAGCGCGTCCAAATGACTTTCCACCATTTGAAAAGGTATCAAAGCTTTAAAAAAAGTTTACTGAGTTCATTCTTTTCACGATAACGCGTWTAAAACATCAAATAAACTTCAGGTAATCGAACAAGAAATGTATGGTGAAAGCGACGCTAACTTGAATGGGTTGCATGTATGACGTCACAGAGAGAAACCGCTGTACACAATGACTCTTTGGCCGTGAGACAAMCAAATTAATGGCGGACGAAAATCAACCATAAAATTTCGGCACTTTTCTTTCGAATATCAGAAAGATATTTCAGTGAGTGATTATTAATTTATCAAAGATTATTTCGGTAAGGTTTCAGCTCAAATGAAAGAGTTTTAATTTTGGAGCGATTTTTGTCCAAGTAGCACTTTAAAGACAAGAGAGGGATATTTTCAAGCTACATTAGCCACCCTTTTATAGGTTCCGCAAACTAGCATCTTGTCCAGAGATTCTAAGTCTTGTGGTAGCATTCTCTCCTTAGCTTTTCTTTGGATGTTCATTTCACCTTAACGGACAGATCTGTACGTATTGACTTAACAGGGGTTTCTCTCTGAACTGGCGAATAAGGAGGAACAGCGGGAATTGGTCTTGTGAATGCGAACACATGATGTGTTATCTTCGCTAGTCCCTTCGATACTACTTTTTTAGGGGTTACTCTTTAGCTCATTTGTCTCAATAGGCAACGCATTCTTCTTATAATGTCTCGCAATTCGGTTTCAAGTTTGTGTTGCAGTTGGATTAAACTTTGTCTGTTTCACAATGTTTGAAAGAACGACTTGCATATATACTCGCTCTGTCGATTGAAAATAATCTCCAACTCACACTTCACGTTTAACTTTGAATTTCCTTTTACAAGATAACAAACATTTTGCTTTGATAACTCTCAAGGACATAAAATACAAATTATGATTATTACTAGCAATAAACGAGACATAAATTTGAGTCTTATTCCCGACAAGAACCAACACACGTGAAATCATATACTGTAAACAACCTAGCCTGAAATTTGAGTAGAAACTGAAAATTATAACCAATCAGCAAACTTATAAGTAAGAGCCAATCAGAACGCGTACTGAAATCCTGGGGGTAACGGAACAAGAAAGATGTCGCTGGTTCGCAGACGGACTTAACAGTTAGTTACTTCAGCTGCACGCAGGCTATACATGTGTAGACTCGTACCATTAGGTAAAGCCTACAAGTTTACGAAATATGTGATTCGATTTGGTCCCATCGTCAGATGTTTTTTTAATTATTTTCTCTATAAAGCTAGACACTATAAAGTACTTAAAAGAAACGAAAAAAGATGAGTCACCGACTTTGCTTTATAACAATAAGTCGTGATTTATTAGTGAACTTGTTTCCTTAATATTTACAATTAAAGAAATGGTAATTGATTAGCGTGCTTCCATCGTGTTTTGGGTGAACCCGTAAGGCTGCTAATCACGAGTGAAGGGTAAGAAATGCAAAAGGGGTATCAAGCCGGCAATGGTCAATGCTTACCTGGGCGTATATCTAGTTCTGAATGCACTTGGGAGGATGCTTAAGTACTAAAGAACCTAGAATCACTCTCAGCTACGTCTCGTGCGAATCCTACGCTTTTTTCGCTTAAGCAACCTACCGAGAGCATCCAGAACTTGATACACGCACGTTAAGCATTGTCCATTCTTACGCCTATCAAAGCATTCTAATGACGTCATCATGATAAGCGAACGCACACGCGCACTAAACTTACCTTGTTTGTAGACAGTACAATACTTTGATGGACAAGTTGGAACTTTTCTCGGGAACTGATAGACAAAATAATCCTTGCAGTTTCGTATCTTTACGATAGTTTCCTTAACACAGCACTTGCCATCTGCAGCAAAGCATAGTTGACGTTCAACTATCCCATCTTCTACTGAAGGAAGTAGGCCATTGATCCACCCCATGTATTTAGTGGAGCAAGACGATTTTCTATCTATGCACGATCTTGCCAACTGCCGTCCAGCAGAATCCACGACTCGGTACCAGGCGGTCGTGGAAAGATGATCGTCACAACCTCTGAAGGTTTCTTCTTTTGCATTGGTATCCTGTCGACGATCTGAATAACTGAGGGACTTGTACTCATGACACTCTTGATGTGCTAAAAGACGTGACAAACAGAATTAGTCATATAATTGGAGAAGAGTCTCAGCCATTGATGATCAATACATCAAAAAAGTTTGGTGATCGTTTACTAATAGCTTCTGCAAGCACAAGTGCACCAAGCTCTAAATGTGTTAGCTTCCCCAAACAACACAGCAAAACATTAAAAATTTACTAAAAATCACAACTTCAACATATCATTTTTGAACTATGCAAAATAACTTGTTTTTGTTGGCAAATATATGACTGATAATTGAAACTGTTATCACACGTCGAAATCGAGTGATTCATTTCTGAATTAGTCTATTTGATATCACATGAGTAATCCAAAATGAGATGATAAATAGAGATTATTACATCCATTTTGAAATCACAAGCAAATCCTGCAATCTGATTGGTTCCCTGCAGCAGTGATTTCAGCATAAGTTGCACGATTTTGAGCTCTAAATTGCACGATTTTGC
>NW_022258441.1:6419-20842 GCF_009602425.1 Actinia tenebrosa | reverse complement strand
CGCCTTTCTCAGACCTACCATTTTCACCTCGGATTTAGGCTGAAATGAGGGCACCGACGGCCAAAATCGATTTTCACGATTTTCTCAAGATAAAAGTGAAATTATTCAAAATGAACATCAGTACGTTTATTGGGATGGTATTCTACATCTTTGGACCAAATATGAAAAAAATCGATTTTTTCAACTTGGCCGCTAGATGTTTGATTTTTACAGACATTGCCTCTTAAGTGAAAAACCTTTTGAATTGAGGGCATCGAAAACATAAGAAAAAATCTCGGAAAAATTCTAAAAACCTTTGCACTGGGCTAAGTGGTGTAGTGATAGTCCGTTGCATGATTGTCTAGGAATTCGGTTGAATCGTACAGAAGTTATTGAAATTTAAATAGTTGTTATTCGAGTGAGATGCTAAAATTTTTCCAAGTGTCGCGGGCTGCTATTATGCGGAGCCAAAACCATTAAAAATTATGCGATTACATTTTTTTTTAGAAAGAAAGCATGTTGGATTCCTCACCGAAATGGAGTATTTTAAAATACCCAAAATTAAATAAGAAGAGTAAAGAGCAATGTATTTTCCGTTAAGCCAATGCAAGCTTCCAAAACCATACAGGATAAACCACAGCAAGTTTAACGTAGAAATTTCGGCGAATTTAAGGGGAAAAAAACGATTCTCATAAGAGAGCGAAAAAATACGCTGCTGCAGCCACTGAGGCGCATAAGTCGTCTAAAACTATACCTCGGGCATCCTTCGGAGCCCGAGAAAAAAGAAATACCATTCGTTCGAGTATGTGAAGAAAAATTTATTCAGTTATCTTTTCGTGGTTAGTCCGTCGATAGACGTCTAACCACATTGCTATTACGCACATTCTCTTTCTGACTTCATTGTTTTCGGTCTTTCTTTGATTAACGGCAACAAGGATTATCGCAAGACCAAAGACATGAGGCCTATTCACCTATTGGGCACTCTTAGTCCCAACGGGATTAATGGACGCTTTGCTTTTAATTAGCCCTTTCTTTTGTATTTTGATTATTACTTACAGTCGTTTCCTTGCTTACCTCGTTCTCATTGGTTTCTTTTGTCTTGTTCGGTGTAATAATAACTATGCTCTCCTTTCTACCACCTCTCTCTCTTTTACTCCGACGAAGGACTAGCGTCGAAACGTCAGTAAGTTTTTTCATTTTTTCAGCTTTTCACGGTGTTAGATTTACCCTGTTATCATTACTGTTTCATTAGAAACACCGACGCAGCTCACACTAGTTTTTAGCTAGTTATCTCTGCTTAAATACACGGATTGAACGTGAAAAAGTTTCAGTGTAACAATAATACATGAGTTCTAACTTTTCAAACAGAAAATCGTGTAACGACAAGTACCACGATGAAGAATATTAAATCTCAAGTTTTATAAACTCTCAAAAACAGTCTATGAAAGACTGAAACTCTCAAGTTTATTGCTCACTCGTTCTCTTGACTGCTATCTGACACGATGGTCATAACTCGTCGAAATTTCTTGACGCTGCTGGTGTTGCTTGGACTCAAAAGAATGTTTATTTCCTCGTCTGTCAGGGCTGTAGTAGCTCTCGGCTTATCGCTAAATCCTTGTTTTTTTAGTTCTTTCTATTTTGCTTTCAAGGCTTCTCTTGCCTTCTTGAATTCAGTGTCATCTTATATAACAGCATAGTTAATGGAGCGGAATGGTTGGAAAACCTATTGTTCTGTTTTTGTTCGACTTTATCCATTGTTGTATGACGTTGACCATGTACAGAGAAGGAAAAGCTGCTTCGTTTTTTTATAGTATTCGGGAATATAGAAGTTTCTTTCCCTAAAAAAACGTCTAAAGATATTTTATTAGTTATTATTTGTTAGTTAATCATATGTGAAGATCTTCTTTTTTCATGCTTTCTTACTTATCGTCAGTGGTAACTTAACTGTATCTGCACGGAAATGTTTATCCGCATAGTTTGTAGTCATCGAATAAAAGTTTTCACCGTGGCAAAAATGTTCATACATGAAAATAATAAGGAAATCAGTATTTTTAGCCATACTTGCTTTGGTTCATTGTGCACGGACAGTATTGCACGAGTGAGTATTACGTGATGGTACGGTTCAACCTCAAACGCAAAACAATAGCTTTGTTCCATGGAGTTTCCAAACCATTCTGCTCCATTAACTATGATAACAGTTACTCTACAAAACTGATTTTTCATATTTCTTTGTTGTAGGTTTAATACTGAAAAGAAGAGCACATTGTTTGTATGACTGTGTAGAGTGACATAATTTACAGCAAAATGTTTCAACTGACTAGATTAGTAAGTAAAATGAACATGGTTAGATCCAAACTCCTATAAAGTATGACCAGCAGAAGTATTGAATAATTGCCCTGTCAGTTAATAAATAATCTCTTTTCAGAATTTTTGCTAGTCTATGATAACTAAGAAATCTTTTTATTTCAGTGATTTATTCTTCTTATAAGACATAGACGCTGGATCAGTTTTTCTAGACGATTACTTGTAAAAAGACTAGTTTGTTTTTTTAGTTTGATTTAATGTTGATTAGTAAGAAGGTTCCCATAATGATGTAAATAAATTATAACTGGTCATACCTTTAATAATAAGGACCTTAAGCATAAAAACGAGAGTCGACGACGACAACGAGTTGCCATAAACTTCGTTGATGTGCATGTGCCCCGAGTCTTTCTGTGAGGTAAGGATTGCATCTTCAGAATTTTGCATCGACACTGTATACGTTTTGTCAAAAAATGACTCATTGCACATGTTTGTTATCCAAAAATAAAGTTGAAACTTGTCGTCGTCATCCCTCTCGTCCTCCCTCATGCTTAAGGTCTTTAATGTAACCATGAAAATGGTGGTGATGATCAGTAACTTATGTTTGTCTGTTTTGTTTCAGAAAAGGTTCTTCCTTGTGTGCAATGCTTTTGTGTTTGCTATTGCTTTTCTCTATTCTGTATCCCATACTTTAAAATTTAATTACAGTAAGTACCATTAATTGTGATTCTACATGTAACATTTCTTGTGAAAATTTATCTTTCCTGGAGTTCCTTCAATCAGAAACTTTATAAGGGGTTTGAAAGGCACACTAGCCGTGCATTATACTTAGGGTTAGGGTTAGGGTTAGTTGTGAACAAAGGGATCTGGCGTGACTCAAAGTAATCTGGCGTGATTCAAAAGTCACGAATCACGCCAGATTCCTTTGTTCACAACTTAAGCCTCACATCGGTGCGAGTTTTGAATTTGGTCTATAGCTTTGAAATTTAGGGGAGATGAGGTCACGCGACCCGTTAGTACATGAAGTAGCATGTTTCAATCGCTTTTTGAGTTTCTGATTCGAATATTGTCTATGTTCATACAACTCTCAGATCACATGTTGAACTACTGTTATCTGACTAATCTGTGCTTTATCCTGCAGGTGGTTTTTCCGATATGTATCCATGCCACTATTCCAAATTAACACCTCCAGAGAATGGAACAAATGAACTACCAAGTGCATGTAAACCTTACACGTGAGTAAAAAAAATTGGTCTGTAACAGGGGCTGCAGGGAAGGGAAGTGGGGGGCTGCAACCACCCCTATGAGAGCGATAAACTTGAAATTTCATTCTCCAATAATTATATTATTCTGCTATCTTAATGTGACAACCCCCTCTTTAACAAAATCCTGGATGCGCCTCTCGCCCTCTCCTCTCAATACCGTTTACTAAGACTAAAAGGTACTCTGTGGAATGAACTGCCGGAACCCTTAAAACAGAGCTCGACTTCAGAATCATTTAAATCCGCTCTTGAGACCTACCTTTTGAAACAGTACTACGACTAGTTTAGCAGATACATCGTTTATTTATACGGATTGCTTTTCAATTTGTCACATTCAAGGTGATCTCGGAACGCATGCAATGCATGATTTTCTCTGCAAGTTAATAATCAATCCCATATACCCCCGCGGGCGCCCTTTCCTCTGTTTTTCGTTCCGGTGCAAGTACTTTATTTCCTTAAAAAAACGTCAATAGGAATTGTTTCGTTTACTAACACTTGGCTATCCAATAATGTTTCGAAAGGACACTTAGAGAATTGAATAACTAAGAAGAATTGGCCAAATTTAGCAGAGTTATCATAAGTTGTTTGTGTGGTTTTGTGCAAAACACATTGGAAGAAGGCGCATATTTTGTGGAATATTTCTACTTTGAGTGTCAAACATTTCCTGTGGACAGGTTTGAACGAAATTCTAATGCATTTATTTTATATTTTTTTGCCAATAAATGTGATTTTGCTTGAAAATGTGTGTTTTGGATTGGTTTTTGTTGTACTTATTAATTAGCCATTTTGGATTTTTTTGCAAATGACAGCGTGCAAAGATGCATGGGATTGATTTTTAACTTGAAGCTCAATTCGCAATCTGATTGGTTAATAGTAATCGGCAAGATCACCTGTTGTAAATAGTTGATAATATTACTTATCATATAATTATCCATAAAATACCCATATTTCTCCTTTTCGAAAAACTGATATTTTCACATGTGAAAATATCRTYACYATGTGTATTTAAGCWATTAGTTTATAAATAAAAACCTTTTATAATAATAAAAAGCTTATTGCTTATTACCTTTTATAATAATAAAAAACTTATTGCTTATTACCTTTTATAATAATAAAAAGCTTAGTTGATTTTATGGATAATTATATAATAAACAGAATATTACACGGGCGCTTGGAGATACGAAATTTATCTTCTCGTGTTGAAAATCTCTCACGAGTGAGCTGCGCTCACTCGTGAGAGATCTTTTCAACACGAGAAGATAAATTTCGTATCTCCAAGCGCCCATGTAATACTCTATTTATTTAATTGCTAAACTCAGCTCTTGACCAATCAATGTGCATGTAGTATCCAAACTGAAAAGGGCAGCCTTTCATCAGCACACCTTGAAATGTTATTATGGAAACCATATAGAACATTCAGTCCAATAGGGTTTAAACTCTTAACACATTGTGATTTCAAAATGTTTTTGTACGTTTTTCTGACGCATTTTTACTAAAATATTCTTTTCCCTTGTACAGGCCAGATAAAAGCGCGTGTGAGACAATCAACAAACATTTTAGGAGTCCCAGAGACCCCATTGAAACCCAAACATGCCCAACAAAGCAATATCAAGACATTTGCTGGTTTAAAAACGATACTAAGCTTGAATGTTCATCAAAAGTGTGTGGCGGTGAGACTGTTTCTCTTGGAAGAAGAGACCTAAAAGAAGGTCACATAACAACATGGAATCCTATTACACCTTTTAACACTGATAAAGTTTGGTCATTTGTACAAGCTACGCTAAAAGAAGGAGATACTTTCTGTTTTATGAAGTGTGGCAGTATTCTTCAAGTACTTGTGTTTCCACCACAGTTATTCCTCAAGAAAAAGGACACAAAAGACAAGAGGAAAATCAACATCAATGTAGTAGTTTTGGATTCAGTCTCGCGAGCACATTTCTATCGTATGATGAATAAATCTATAAATGCTTTTAAGGACTTGGTCTACAGTGAAGATATTCCAGCCACAGCATTGGACTTTGAATTCTTTCAAAGCGTTGGTACTAATACATTTGAAAATATTAGAACTTTTTTCTCTGGATTTTTTGTAGGTAAGGACTTAGGGTTAGTTTATGTTTTTAATATTTCATCATCATATATTTTTGTTATTTTAATATTAGGTGCTTGTGGGGTTTGGTTTTATAGGAATGGTGTTTTGTCGATCATAGCTTGTATAGTTTGGCGTGCATCGACACTAAGTGTTTTCCTGGGGCACATCTAGGGGGAGGGTTGTGGGGGTTGCAACCCCCTTCCCCATGAGAGCGATAGACTTGAAATTTTATTCTCCAATAATGATTATATTCCGTCACCTTAATGTGACAACGCCCTCTTTGGCAAAATCCTGTATCTGCCAATGCATGATCATGCAGTCAATGTCATTAACGTTGTCCACCGAAAAAAAGACATTTACACATTTACACATTTAGACTAAAAGAAATATCGCGTGTTTTATTATGTATTCTTTGCCTCGTGTGCGTTAGCCTGAGCTTTAAATGTAAAATTCAACTCGTGAATTGAAAATCCACAATGCCCCGACCATTTAGTGAGGATTTAAGATGGAGAATGGTATTTCAGCGTTTGTTTTATGCCAGAACGTTCGAGGAAACACGTGATATTTCTTTTAGTCTAAATGTCTAAATGTCTAAATAACTAAATGTGTAAATGTCTTTTTTTTGGTGGACGAGGTTAATGACATTGACTGTACATCGTTATGGGTTTTTGTGGCATTGTGTGGCTCTCGTGTGAACCAGGACTTATTCTCCCTTCGTATTCTTTATAGGTAAGGATGCGGATGGCAAGAAGCAAGTCGAACAACCCAATGTTGGAATGGATGTCATGTATGGTCATTTCCAGAAACAAGGATACCAGACAATATTCCAGGACGATCTCTGCTGGTATG
Source organism: Actinia tenebrosa (assembly GCF_009602425.1). The sequence goes on along the minus strand of NW_022258441.1, from coordinate 14,362 downwards.
ACTCCTGGGGAACACTGTTAAATGATATCAAGATTAGTGGCACTAGCTCACCTACTGCAGAAAGGTATTTATTAATATTTATTAATTAGTAGTAATAGTTATTAATACAAATATATATTATATGATATATTGGTATGGGGAACCCTGCTAGTTCAACTGCAATTCATAGTCATCCTGAAAATTCAGATTTGAAAGGGTTACCCATTCTCATCTTAAGCGACTCAATGATGAAGGGAATAATTAAGAAAAAGCTATCTGCAAATGATTTATCAGTTAGACGACATAAAAGCGCGCGCCCATGGCGATATAGACGCACGAGAGAAAATATAAAGAACGATTAACAAGCGAAAGAGTGGCACGAGGCGAAGCCGAGTGACATTCTAGCTTGTTAAGAGTTCTTTATATTTTCTCAAGTGCGTCTATATCGCCATGGGTGAGCGCTTTTTTGTCGTCTAACTGATTTATTATATGACCAAAAATCTACCGTGCGACCCATGGGCAAATAGTTCATAGGCATTTCAGCCAATCAGAGCGCGCGGTATATCACCCATCTCGCTCGTGCGCGCGAAATTGACGCCATCGGGTTTGAAAATTTAGAGAAAAAAGGCGAGCGTCCGTTGAGATCAGCGTGCGCGAGTGTGCAGCCCATGGGGAAATAGTTCATTGGTTTTTGGCCAATCAGAGCGCGCGTAATGATATAGTTATATTATAATACATAAGAAAAGAGTACGTAAGAGGAGATGCTGGACTTTATTACTAGCTTCGAAGATGAAACAAGTTATTAACAATCGCTGATATCATAAACCAGAAGTCAATATATATTATTTATTGAATTATTCTACATTTTTATTGGCAGCAATCCAATGTAAATATGTTTTTTTATACGTGCCCTGCCCTGCCTTGCCCTGCCCTGCCTTGTCTTGTCTTGTCTTGTCTTGTCTTGTCTTGTACGAGGCCTCACATAGCAAAAAAAATTCGTGCAATGCAAAAGTGCCAAAGAAAAAATATCGTGCAAATTGGAAATCGAAAATTCGTGCACAACTGAGGACAAAGAATAAAACATCCTGCTAGGACAAAATTCCCAACCCCCCACCTCCCCCTAAAAATCGAATGGTGATGCGTATTGCATGCTGTGATGTGCTGTCATAATGATAGTGTTGACATTTCTTTTTTATTTTTAAAGGTGGGCGCAGTATAAAGAAAAAGCTGGCAAGAACAACATCGACCATTTTGGAAATACGTATTTCTCTTGTCAAGTTCTTCAACAATATGGAAAAACAAATCCTTTTGGTGATCCAGAGAAAGTTTGTTTAAATGGTAGATTTTATGGATCATATTTTCTACGTTACGTCGAGAGGTTTGCTAGYGGAGTAAGGACTACAGATAATGCAGCWCCGTTTGTTTCGTACTTACATATCAACACTGGACATTCTGAAACTAGTAAAAGAATCAGTAACATTGATGGCGAACTAGCAGATTTCATTTACAAGATGGCAAGGTAGGCCATCGTTGGTTAAATGGGGATGCATTCTTGCGTTCATTCATTGGCATTTATTCATTCCTGCATGCATCCAGACATCCATCCATCCTTCCTTCCATTCATGCGTTCATTCATTCCTTCATCTATTCATTCATTCATTCTATCGCTTATTCATTCATTCATTCAGTCTATCATTAATTCCTTCATTCATTCATTTAATCACTCATTCTTTCATTGATTTAGTAAATAGATCAATCTATTTCCATTCCCCGCTACAAAATCGAGTGGGACCCTGGGCACTAGAATGGCCGTGTTAGGCCTGGAGAGAGCTTGGGTAGACGGCTTTCACTTAAGTATAAACGAAATGGCGTCTTTAACTACGAGTAATGTAAATTTGAGCAATATTCTGACTGAATCAGAAATTCCAGGGGCTGTACTACCTCAAAAAAGTCCAGAATTATGTAGTGTTGTGCAGCTGAAAAGGTGGTTGACCTGTCGAGGTGCTTGTACAACGGGAAGAAAAGTCGAACTTGTTTCAAGGTTAGTTGAAGCTTCGTTGGCGTCCTTAAATGTTTCAATTGATGAATCACGAACTATTCGCATTATAAATGTTGTTTAATCGATATTTTATGCTTACATCTTGCTTCATTGATCTTTAGGGTCAAGGATTACATGAAATGTGGACTCGATAAGAAAGAATTACGAGATCCTGATGGTGGCGTGCACCTGGCGCGAAAGAAAGCAGAACTTGGCATTTTAGAGGAGCATACTTCTGATTGTACATCGTTGTTACCAACTACTGGGTTTACTGAATCGCTTGATGGGCTTCCAAATATCACATTTAAGACTGTTTGGACTTATATGGTTACTTGTGTTGGCGCTAAAAAGCAGTTATCCACTGCTAAACCGTTGGTCAAAGGCTTTAATTTTTACAAATCAGGACATGTCTTGACTGTGAAATCATGCAATGGTGAAAATGGTACAAGATGCTTTATCAAGTCACAAGTATTGCCATCTATGAAGAAATCATCTGCACATTTATGTCAAATAGTAGTAAGAAGTAATGGTCTTGTGCAGAAAGCATGCTGTGGATGCCCAGCTGGCATAGATGGACGCTGTAACCATGTTGCAGCATACACTGTTCTCCCTAGAGGAGTTCTGTAAAGTCAGGGAGAAGCAAGAAAATGAAGAGGCGTGTACTTCTCAAAAATGCAAATGGAATGTACCTAGGAAGCGCAAAGTCGATCTTGTACCGATTGCAAATTTTAAGTTTCATAAACATGAACATGGAAAAGAGAAGAAGTCAAGACATCCAGTTATTTCACCTGGACATGATGTGAGACCGGCTAGTCACCACAACGCTGACACTAACAAGAATACAAAACTTTATAACATTTACTCTAAAGTTATTGAGTTTCAAGACAAGACTGGTAAACTTATTGGTCTTAGTCAAATCTTACAAGGACATACAACAGATAACATCAAAGATGCTGTAAGCTTAGACCATAATTATTCCAAACCGCCCCCTAATGATGATGATGATCCATTAAGAAATGGTCAACCTACAGATGATAAAGAGTCAATCAGTGATTTCAACTTGATCTCTCCAATTAAAGTCCATCCTGTATCTCTATCGGAAATCCAGAAGAGATGTGAAGCTGTCATTGATAAACTACAAATAACAGAAGAAAAAGTACACAACATTGAGCTTCAAACTAGAAAGCAATCGCAGTATAGTGAATGGTTTCACCATAGAAAATACAGGATCACTGCCTCTAAGGCTTACTGTTGTGCCTCACTAAAACAATCAACTTCACCAACAAAAGCAGTTGAAGAAGTTTTGGGTTACAAGAAAGGTTATTCCTCAAAAGCAATGGAAGATGGTCTTAAACAAGAGCCAATTATAATCGATGAATACATAAAAGAGAAAGAAAAAAATGGTCTAAGTGTTGCTGTGAAAGATTGTGGCCTTTTTGTTAGTTCAACACATGGTTTCCTTGGGGCAAGTCCCGATGGCTTAGTCACCGAACATGATGGTAACTCTGAATCGACCGGTTTGCTGGAAATAAAGTTCATTCAAGTAGATGAGTCCGAAACACTCACAGATGCATTAGTACGAAAGAGAATTTGTGTCTCTATCAATGATTGTGTTGAAGTTAATACAATGCATAAATATTATTATCAAGTCCAACATCAGATGTTTGTAACAGGCAAGACATGGACTGATTTTGTTGTAAAGGGCTCATTGGATAGCACACTGTACATAGAGAGAGTTAAGTTTAATTCTGTTTTTTGGGATGAAGTCCTCCCTAAGCTTAAGTTATTTTTTGATAAGTACATGCTTCCAGAAATTGTGTATCCTAGTATAAAGTATGGACAGGGACGACAAATTTTAAATATGGAAACAACTTCAAGACAAATCTAAATCTAGTTTCATGATAATTACCCTAATTTACTATGATGCCATTTCTAAACAACTTATTGACACTTATCTGAAAACCATTGGAAATTGTTAGCAATAAACTGTCCTGAAGCATTTGTTAATTTTTCATTTGCAACTGCTACTTTTGTAATTCATTTATATGCAGTTTCAGTAGAATTGAACTTTGTTTTTATTATGATAGTTTTTACAGTGGATACTCTGAAACAATCATTCATTGACCTTTTTTTATAAGAATGTACATAAAATAAAATAAAAATAAATCTAAAATGGTTGGAGCGTAAACACTGTACTTAAAGTCATAAATTCCACAGAACAATAAAAATGGTTTCATCATAATATTCCTTACACTCACAGTATTCTGTCAAAATGAAATGTATCAGTAATAGTGGATATTGAGGGCAATTGCTCTTGATTCCTTTTCCTTCCACCTTCAAAATGCTCGGAGCAAATCCTTGTGTTGTCACTGTTCAGTTTCAGTGTTTGGTTTCGAATCAGGCGAACGTATTGCTTTCTGAGTCGACTATCTTTTGGAATCCTGTAGTAATGAAGTCCAGTGGAATTTCTGAAGTTATTAAAGCACTCAGGGACACAACAATTGACAGGTTTGGGCATTCTAGAAGCAGCTTTTTCTCTCGTATTTTTCGTTAGTTTAGATGTTGGACAGTCAGTCTAAAAATGGCCGTCTACCCAAGCTCTCTCCAGGCCTAACACGGCCATTCTAGTGCCCAGGTTCCCACTCGATTTTGTAGCGGAGAATTGCCTTGTATTTCAGAGACCCATTAACTTGGACGATCTTTTTCGGAGATCATGGACACAGAAGAACAGCATTTGCTCTCTCAACAACAAGTGGCATTTACGAGCGTTACCACCCACTCTCCTTCATGATAGTACCAAATAGAGTCGCTGAGATATTAGGCAAGAACATAATGGACGCTCTTACGATTAATCAAAATCGTCTTGTTACTGTACTGGATTTTCATCGAGCTATCATGTCGATTAATGATCAAAACAGACGTAACTCAAAGAATCCTGATGAATCAGGTGTTTTTGCGGAGATTTCACCGAGTCGCACATGTAGTGATGTTCCATTGATGCCTTTGGTAAAATGCCAGTGTATTGAATCTGAGCAGAAATATGATGATAATTCACCTAAGATACAGTGGATAGCAGAGTTCGCTTTGGGAAAGTTGAATAACGATATACAAAATCAATACTCAGAAGGTAAAAAAAAACTATTGTAACTTGTGATACTTGCTTTGTAATGCAATGCAATGCAATGCAATGTAATGTAGTGCTTATTGGCGCATTTCACTAACATCTCAATGCTCTAATTCCTATCATTTATAGTAAGCCGAACCGCTACCGATGCGGTTTACAAGTATGAGGATGATTAATAGTAGCTTTCATAGAAGTAGCACCGCTTTTTTTACTATATTCCCTTTGATGCCATTTGGGGAAAGGGTTGATGGAGGAAATTGCATTGCTTCGATGCAAAGGCACGGCTACCATTGCACAGGGAACTATGAAGGGAACTATTCCTCCAGTCCCTGCTTGAGTTAGACCGTGTCCACTGGCCCTTACATCTGCAGCCTCTCTGGTGATTAATCTACTCATGTTAATCGACTTCGGATTTGAGTTTGTACTGTAATTGCTATACAGAAACTCGATCTTTTCGGCCTCGTGCTTGTAAATCCGACATAGCACTCTCAGTTCTATAAACTTAATTATGATGTGGACGGACCTGTTGTTGATACTACCCGTAATATTCCATCGTCAAATCGTTAACTATGATGATGATAGCGCATTTATATAGCGCACTTTCCATATGAAATATGTTAAAATGCGCTATACAAATTAGGGTTGGCAGTTAGTAATTAGTATGTATTTATGTAAGTGTGGCCTATCACTGAGGATGGTCGTGGCCTGCGTCCTCAGTTGTTCTTTTACATCCCCGATTAATATATAGTTAGTGTGTGAGTGTGGCGAGACGAGACCTCCAATTTAACGTCCTTATCCAAGAAGACGCGATGCCTAAACAATTTTCATTAAACCAAAATAATTACAAAGCTAGAAACATTCTCAATTATTTTAATACGGCCCCGAGTGATGGTTCAAATCCCCTGTATCCCGGTTGACAGACCGATGCTCTTGCAAACCTACACTCACGGTCACAACACATTCATTGACTTGGTCTGACCCTATTTTCTTCGTTTCAGGTGCAGAGGGTAAGAAAGTCAATGGATATGGCAACTGTCGACGTTACATCGGTACATCATTCCGCAACATCATCCATACTAAATCAGGAGCTTTAACTCGTTTCAATCTTCATGTGAAAGCTAACGGTCTTGAACAAGAAGAGGTTTTTGAAGTAGAAGTAGCTACCGAGGAAAGAAGGGCTGTGTTAAAATCATTTGAACGTATATCTACGTACAATATATTTGAAGATTGTGTCGACAAATCGGTGAACATTAAACTATGTGCCTGTGATCGTAATAAAACAAAAAATGGATATACGAATCCTACTCATGTATTAACCATACAAGAAATGAAGTCTTTAGCAAAAACTGCCATGTTTGGTCGAGAACCACAAATCAAAACTCTTCATGGAGACTGTCTTTTCCAAATAACAAGAAACTATAATGATGCTGTGACAATAGTAGTAGAGGTAGCTAATGCCTGTAAAAAAAAAACGTTTAAAGTTGAAGTAACTGGTGATATACACAACATCTTTTTATCGAGATCACTACCAATGAGTAACGTGGTACCTCCGAACACCTACACATTTATTTATGTGTCAACTAAACAAAGTGTGACTCATTTTAAACTCGAAATATCTATCAGTGCTAGTATTGTATAGCGTACAACATGACAGAGTTTATAGAATTCCTGTATAGACCACATTACCAATGCTTAAACTCCAGAACACACGAGAGAGCTTAATCCTGGAGCACTCTAACAAAGCATGTTCCTGAAGTATTTCAGGATTAGTCGGTGGAGAAGATAATATAGGTAAGTTGTAGTGCTTGGGAACGAGGTTATTCCGGGCGAAAGCCCTTGGAATTAAATTCGGAAAAATTAATTTCCGACCTCGCTGGGATTCGAACTCACGACCTTCGGAGTCGGTGGAGTATCAGGATTTTTTTGTCCTCTCCCCTACCCCCCTTGGTAACAATTTTGTTTTTCTACTATACAATATATATAGATGATAGATGACAAAAAAATCGATAGCGCGCGCGCATAAAAAGACAAGACACCATTTAGTGTTTCCTTCATTTATTAGAGTGGTTAGCCTGTGGTATTAGTGTGGTATACTTGCAGTCCATATAATATGACATGGTATTAGTCTTTCTTGTATTATTGTTATTTTTTCTTCAGTATTATATAAACCAATCTCATACGCAGAGTCCTCCAGGTGCCATATCTTGCCATATATTACCAATATTAGCTCATTCTCTACTTTCGCATCCCCATAATGCCTTGCGTCTTTAGGGGGTTATCAATCAAAAAACTGTCCCAATTTGAAAGATTTCTTAATTGAATTGATACTATACCTGCTTTTATCTGTACAATACTGATTATCAGTTTATTCCAAGTTATTTTTGCGTGTACAGATCATGAAGAGTTTTGGTCTTACAGAAATGTATTGACTTAGTAAAAAAAGGTTTAAAATTCAGTACCTTAAACGTCTTCAAGCTTCTATCTTTTTCTGCTTTTTACTTCTTCATTTTATTTTTGGATACCAAACAAGGTATTGTCAACATTGTCTGATCAGCCTTCAGCAAAATAAGTGGGTTTTTACCCTCTGGTTACCCCCCAAAGACGCAAAGTATTATGGGGATGTGAAAGACACGGCTTAAAAACGCATGCGCATGCGCGAAAATCCCAAAAACAAAATGGCGGACGCTCTAGCGGTATTCGTACTTCAAAAACCTGCGAATTTGAATAATTTTTACAGCTAACTGGCAACCAAAATATCTAATTGATCAGTCATAGTGTAATTTAAAAAGTACTTAGAGGGTG
>NW_022258439.1:15121-37176 GCF_009602425.1 Actinia tenebrosa | reverse complement strand
ATGATGAGAAGTTATCCTTTGCGAAAAAAATTTGCAGAGCCCTTTTGTTTCATTAAAAACATTTCAGGGACCCCTCCTATAGAAACGTAATAATTTGAGACACCCCCTTATCCCCCAAACCTGGCATTTTTAGACCTCAAATTCCATTTTCATCAATGAAAATATTTAGTATATTATAGTAGATAATATATGTAGATAATATGTCATACAGGCAATCATACTAAGTACAAACTCTCTAGTGCCACAAATAAGAACTTTGAGTATAAGGGTGTAAGTCATAGAGGAAACTGTACCAAATACAAACTTTATAATGACATAGAGAAAAGCGCTGGTTCTAGTACAATAAATTATGTCAAACATAACCTAACAATAAAATCATCATACCGTCGAAAATGCAGGACAAAAGTGTGTCGTAATAAGCCTTTGCGCTTTAATATATCTCCGAACAAAAACAATAACCACTCCTGATGATTTTAAGACAAATAATGGTCATTAGCAATCAACTTTCAAGAAGTTTATCACAACCGGCACGTCAATCATCATTAATAATAACAGCTAGAATTGGCAACAATGCTTACATTACTGGATGAAAATTATCAGCTAGACTACAGTGTAAGCTAAACCGGTGATGTACATGGTGATCCTGTCGTTGATGTGTATGAATATTGTATGTGACTGCAAACAGCTTTTGAGTTATGGATATTTCAACAATACAGATCATTTATATTAATTACAGTTTCTGGTTGTATACGAGTTTCAATCATTTATTGTGCTGATCCTGGTCATTTTAAAATATTTGACTCTCATGCTAGAGCCATATTCATGGTAACAGTCATCCACAAGGAACTTCTGTATTAATGCATGTGTAATCTTTTAACCATATAGTTTTTGCAAATTCTTCGTTTGCACGTTACGACATCGCGGCCATGTTGGTGCCATTTAACAAAAGATTTCTTATTAACATCCACTGTTAACGGTACCACAATGGGCGCCATGTTTTTGTCTTGTAACTCTTTTGGGAAATCTTGCAACCATCAATTCTTGGTTTGCAATCAATCCCAAGAGAGCACAATAACAAAAGGGATGTCCGCCATGTTGGAAGATATAACAAAAGAATTCATTGAAAAATCTTTTGTCAAGTTCTTCCAACGTGGCGGCTATGATGTCTATTGCAAACGAAGAATATGCGGTTTAGTGTACCTAAGTCTTCCAAGTTACATTAAATAACCAGTACAATGGCTGGGCATTCTTATACGACAAAATAAAAAAACAACCTAAAGACTGGCTTATAGAGTGCTTACCTTCAAATATAAGGCTAAACTGGTCTTTTTATAAGACCCAGACACATGTTGTCAATTACTGTGAGTCTAAACTAAGCACTGATATTGACAAGAATCCAGGTCCTAATAATTATACATTGTATATTGATTCAAGCAAGGCAATAAAAGCGCCATATAGTCAAGGCAATCTTGCTATATTTGGACAGAATGCAGGACCACAATGTGTTGCAATGAGTTTATGTTCTCTGATTTATAATACTGTAGTAAACATGGTATCAATTCATCTAAGGATCTTGTGAAAATAATGAACATTGGAAATCAGGGCGGATCGAGCGGATTGAGCGGATCAAGAAATTTCCGAATACGTGTGGACAGTGAAAACGATTCGAAAACGATTCAAATACGCTGCGTGTGGACGCGAACATTTTCGTATCCGCAAAAAAAGATTTGCGGATACAAAACTTTCCGGATACGTGTGGACGGGGCCTTAGTATGCAGCCCGTAAAGTCCTCCACTACAATGTAAAGCGCATTGAGACAATGTGAAAATGCGCTATATAAGAACTCCACTATTATTATTTTTATTATATGTTTATTTCAACTTCAGATATTTTTGCTCCATGAATACAGAATATTGCGGGCATGGATAGTCTAAGCAAACATCTTCATGACTGGTTTTACAAAGATGTATTCAAATTTAACAATTGTACAGACGTTTCACAATCTCACAGTTCTGTGAAATAACCCATTTCTGACACTTTCTTCTTCTTGTTCTTCTTGTTCTTCTTGTTCTTCTTGTTCTTCTTCTTCTTATTATTATGAAGCTTTTTTCATTAAAAGTTATATAAGTCGCTAAAGCATTCGGATGAAAATCCGGATGAAAATCTTTGCAAGTTGTAAATTCAGACTACAGTTTGTTATTCGACGTGGATTGCAAAGTCAGGTCTGGAAATAAACATAAGACTATTTATTAATTGTTCTTCGTCTGGTCTGTTACTTGAACATAAGAAATATCGCCTTAAATCCTATGGTTATCGCTCTTTTTCCGTCTCCGCTCCTGAACTCTGGAACTCTCTTCGGTCTTCAATAATCAAATTGGCAAATTGCTTAAAGTGTATATGACACCAAAAAATTTTAATGTTAAGAATGTGTAGTTTATTGGCATTAATAAGAATATCACGGTTAAATTTGTTCCAAAAACGTATTTCTCTAGAAATTCCAAAAATTTTAGCACGAGTTGTGACGTCATTTTGTTTACAAGTCTCCAGATTTAGTTGCAAATACATGAAATATGTTTGAATATAGAATCTTAATTTCAAGTAGTACACTTTTCAATTTCCCAACATTGGAAGAGTACTACGTAAGCTATCAAATGAAGCTGACTAAAATATGTCTTTTGTTGTTAATTTATATGAATTACAATTTATATTTAGTACATTACTACTGAATCTAGAGTACGTGTCAACAAAATGACGTCACAAATTGGGATTAACTTTCGCAAATATCTCAAGAAATAAGCTTTTGAAACAAATTTTGTTACGATATATTTATTATTACTAACAAACTATACATTTTAAATGATGGAATGTTTTCGTGTCATATACACTTTAAATAAATAAAATTAATAAAAAACTAACATATTTTTGACAAATTTAAAAAATCAACCAAAACCTCTGATGTCACAACCGCGTTTGCATAGCCTGATGCAAACATAGTTATCATTCAATCAAAGCGTGCGTACTATCTAATTTATTTTATGGATAGTATTATTATAATTTTTGGCACCATGCTGAGCTGTAGAATTCTATACACCGCAGTATACCTTGCATATTACATCATGTTTCATGTTTCAATTTTCAGTTTTTAATTTAAAATCTCGTCTAACCTTTCCATTATATAATTAAAAAAAGTTGTTATTATTATTCCTTGCCTAATCTAACGGCGATATTTGGACCAATAACACGCCTTAATGTAAGTGAACGCCATCTGATGAATGAAAATTGCGTCTAACCAGTTTTGAATTATCCTATATACGTTTGTCTGCCGAAATTCGAACATTCTTTAAATTGTCCTTCTTTAGCTTGGGCGCGTGGGAAGTGGGGATGAGTCAAGCATCCCACTCTTCCCCGCGACTCCAAGTTAGGGAAAAACAACTCCACGACCACAAGACTGAGTCAGAAGGGAAAAGTTTATGAAAAGTCCATGTTTAATTGTTAAAAAATTATTAAAAGCTTTAAGTTTCAGTCGATTTTAAGAACATTTTCCGAAATTTTTGGCCAGTCTTTGAAGCTTTACAATCAGTTTCGCGTTTAATCTGATTATTTGATTCACCGATATTTAAAAATCAGAAATCGCAAAGAAATTATTTGAGTTTTTTGTTTCCAGGAATTAGAAAACACTGAATATTTTTTCCTAAATTGTGTTAGGGTATACGCAAATCGACTTTTCAGGTTCTTGGGTCAATGATTTTCAACTTGACACTTGTGTTGTCAATGACATGACCACGTGACATGTCGTGACGTGACATACTATGTGATTTATGAACTAAACATTGTCTTCAATTTTTTGCTATTAGTCATTGTAATAAAGGCTATGACAACTAAACTTGGTATAATATGGAGAAAAATTGCGTTGTCAGGCATGTCACCAAGTGATATCTAAGACATGAAATCAAATCGTCTTATGATAGCACCACCAGCGTAAAACTTTAGCTAAGCTAATGATCGAAAGTTCATGTGTGAACCAGTAAACGAGAAGAGGTTGGCACGTGGTTAAAATTCTGTAGGCCCGCATCTCCTGGCCCCACGGAGCAGATGAGATTATATTTAGATATATTATATCTAAAAAATATATAATAAATCTCAGCCTGAAGCGTTAATTAGTGTAGTGTTAGTACATTTAGTATTGTTAGATAGCTGAAATGTTTTCCTCTAATGCTCGCACTCTCATTGGTTGATTCGTGATCGCATGACATTCAACACTAAAACTGTTTCCCACTAAAAGTTTATGGGCAGACAACATTGCAAAATTTATGACGGATAACAGTTCACTGAGATTCCCGTAGAAATCGTAAAAATCTCCAAGTAGTAGGTAAACATAAGAATACTTGTCTATGTCGAGAAGGTTTGCGAAAGGTAAAGTGAAATGTAGGGAAACTGATGAAAAAGTGGTCGCGTTTGCCGTATGCGGAAAGGAAAAACGGGAATCTTAATCGTTGCACATGAACAGCTATGCTATATAAAACTATGTCCCTTTGCTGTGCGCACTATATAACAAATCATTTAATGACTGATCCCTTGACAAACCTTTGAATTTGAATATTTCCCTTGGTACATCGAGATTCTTGGGAAACAAAACTAATTGTTTCCCTCGGGACCATTCATTAATTTTGGGTAATCCACAACCGGCAGAACAAAGCCTGGGAGTGGATGAACAAACAATGAATGGTGAGATAAAACAAAGAACGCAGCTCACATACTAGTATAGAGCAATACACATTGTTCACCATAATCCAAATTTAGATAATGGTATGCATTGAATTCACAAGTAAACCTCTTAGCTCCTCCCATTAGCATGTGTACCCCTGGTTACGCCCTACACAGCTGTTACCCCTTTGCTTAGTTATTTTAACACTATTCTTTTGAATCTTAAGATAGAAATATTCCTTGTACCCTTTTCTATACATTTACAATAAATTCATATATTAACTTTAGTTTAAGCTATGTTTAGCTCCAAGATTTTCACTCGTATTACTTGTTACTAAGATAACATACTTAGAAATTTACTTATTTTTTTAGCCAATCATAATTCAACGATATTATGGTATTGATTAGAGACTGACACCTGTCATAGAATTATTATGAATAGAGCTCATGTAATTAGTTCAACACACAGAGAGAACAAAGAATAGAATAAAGATCCCAGAACTCATACCGAGAGCGGTCGTCCCTTAACAGAAGTTCAACGCCGTTTTTTTTCAGCATTAGTAACCCCACTAGCCATGTTAACAAAGAATTAGTTCTTACTTATCACTCAAAACGTTATTAAGCCTAAATTAAATAATCAAAATAATAAAAGTAAGAACAATGAATATTTACAACTAATAAATAAACAAGCGAAGACGTCATATTCGAGGGTAAAGGTAGGCTTCCAACTTAAAATGCACCTAAAGCCGTGAGACAATACTTTCAGTATTGATATTCTACATTTGATTGTTGCGTGGTCTTTTTAACTTAAAAGTTATAAAGTTGTCATAGTAATTAATGTATAGAGGCAAAAGTAAAAGTTCGTTAAAAGTTTTGAACGTTTTCGAAAATTGTCATCTTCAGAAGTGCCGAAACTTCTTTTCTTTTTTTTTTTTTAGAAGTGCCGAAACTTTCTAAGTTGCTTTTTAGATCTTTAAAATACATAGAGCATTTATCATCCCAAACGTACTCTTTCACTCCGTCCAAGGACTAGCGTACGAAACGTCAGTAAGTGTTTTCATCTTTTCACGGTGTATGATTTACCCTTTTATCATTACTGTTTCATTAGAAACACCGACGCAGCTCACACTAGATTTTAGCTATTTATCCTATCCCAAACTTAATTAGGTACTCGATCAAGCATGAAAAAAAACGATACCGATTTGCTTGGCCGGTGAAACAATAACATTGTTTTCTGCCACGATTGACTAAGTCCCATTGTTCCTTTACCTTGAGTTTTTCGTCATATGTGGGTGTGATAAGAACATAAAAGACCATACTTAGAGGTCTTTGAAAGTTCTTCGCAGATTAGCTCTACTTCTGCACCAGCAATAACTCGAGTTCAGAGTTGGAAAACTGAGTACGCATTCCCTAGCTGAGTGATGGCTACTTCTCCCTCAAAGTTTGAGTATGAGCTACTTCTTTCCAACAAGCCTGAATGGAAACAACTGCAGCAAGCAGTTTTCAAAGGGGAAGTCGAAAAGATCATTCAGCTAGTGCAAGAGAAACAAATCGATCTTCGTGAAGATCGAAGGTACACTAAAATACTTTTGAGAACAGCTATTCTTAAAGATAACGGTAAAGTTTTGGAAGTTCTGTTCAAACAAGGAGCAAAAGTAGGAGGGTTTTTATTCACTGCTGTCAGACAAAATGCTTTTGAATGCGTTAAGGCGATCGTCAAACGCCTTGAGACAGATAAAGAGGATGATGATCTTGGCCCAACACAGACCAAAGAGAAAGGTTTTCTAACTCCACTGATGATGGCCTTGCAGTCTAACAGCTACGACATTGTGGAGTACTTCATCGTCAAGGGGTATAAAATAGAAGAGCTGAAAGACGACCAGATTGAAGTGGATTACAGGAACAATTTAGATATCAATTTATCTAAAATGGCCAAAACTCTTGGAATTCCGATCCAATTGGTCCAGAGGACTCCGTGTCCCAAAGAACACAAGGTCCTGTTCAAGATCAACACGTATCAAGCTATTGCTAACCCAATTTACATCTGCTACATGTTCCTGCACGACAAAACGAAAGTCAATCCGCTGTATGAAATCTTCAGATTGAACCAAATTCTACTCGCTCAATCCAGGTAAATATTTATGCATAATTTTTAATCTTGTCTTAACCCTATTAAAATAACGCAAAACTCATTTGCCAATTATATATATAGCTTTTTAAAACTTCGAGCATTTTTTCTCACCACGTTTTTATATTTCGCACATAGCTTTTTAAACCTTATTATAAGAGATAATAAAAGATTCGAATGAACAGTTTTCAATGATTTTTTCTAAAGATATGAAAATGTAATCGAAAAAGTCTAACAATTTTTCAATGCTATTTGTAATTCGTAATCAATCGCCTTGCACGGTGCTCGAAAAAACCATTTCAAACTTTCATATGACAGTGAATTAAAAAGTTAATGCGAAAACTTGCTGAATTAAATAAACATATAAAATATATGTCCATAGTGCCGAATTAGTTTATATTTCGTCAGTCATCGAGTTTAGCTTTGCATGATGAAAAATATATACATTTATGATAACCTTTTGCTGTAAAGTTTTGAAAATAAAAATTATTCAAGTTGTGATGTGGCGCATGCTTGCGCTGCGCGCCCCACAAAATGTTATTGAATTTATTTATTTTATTACATTTTATTCAAGGGGGTAAAACCCTCAAATCTTGCATGCTACTACATACCTTATTTACAAAATCTCTAAAAATCTACGTTATACTTTTCTAATTTACGAAAAAGCTTTTCGTAGGAATTTTTCATGGCAAAATATTGGAGACATTTGCTTCAGATGGTCAGGATCTCGTTTACGTCTTCGCTTAGCTTGTTCGCTTGTTTGTTGTTAAGACGAAATATGATAAATCAATGCATTTCTTTGTCTTCTTGTCAAAATATCCATGGATATTTTGTAGAATGATTTGAGAGCCTGCATTTGTGCCATTATATAGTATACAAAGAACTTTGATCTTATAAGTTTTAATTTTTTTCTCATCACTTCCTATGGAGAAATTTTTTACTTCAGAAACTTCCATTAAATGCTGATTATCTTGAAAACAAGCTTAGGACACCCCATTTTCTTTTTATCTTTGGATCAGCATTAAATTTCATTTTAAAGGATCGTAGCTTTAAAAAAAGTTTAAATTTTCCCCCAAAAGTAGCCAGTTACCTAAAGGACGGTGCCGTTTTAACCTTAACTCGAAAAATAATAATACTTCAATTCACCATTTTCCATGCATATATCGGTTCACTAGTCAAACACAAAGCGCTCAAGCGAGGCGCCAAGGTACTTTCAAAGGATTAATCAAATTTGAACCTTGCAACCTCGACTGAGTGCTTCATGTTTGACCAGTGAACCGAGGTATGGAGAATGGTGAATAAATGCAGTATTACTTCGCCATCCGAAATCTAATTTTGTATTGTCGCTATTTTGTTTGGCTAGGCTTTGTTTGACTATATATTCTTTTGAATACCAATCTATTGTCATTTTAATCAATTTTATTGGTTTGTAAACCAATCATAAAACTTATATGATGGCTTTTTATTTATGAGCAAGGAAAGTAATATAGATAATATTGATAATTTTTCTTTATTTGAAAGGAACTCGGGTATTGTTTTGGTACACCAACATGGCCGCTGTGACGTCACGTGAAAACGCTCTATAGGAAAAATATTGGTTCGGGCATATAGTTGTATTATAAAAGTAAATACGAGAAGCCATTTTCTGTGCATGATTTATTTGTTTATTTGCTCTGTAGGAATAAATTGAATTTTATTTTTCCTATTTAACGTGGTTGCCGTCACTCGATGGTGGACAACCACACACGCTTAATGCACAATTAAAAATTAAAATATGCGTATCTTTGTTTAAGCTTTCCTGAAGGATATGAAATAATCTTGGGCTCCAAACAAACAAAGACCATAAAACAAATCAAGATCACGTTTTTAATGGTCCGAAAACAAATTCAGGGATTTAGGGCAAACGTCTTTGCATGTTCATAAAATGACCAGCACTAAGTCCTGAAAAACACTCTATTTAATCTAACTTTACAGACAAGACGTGAAGTTCAAAGAAGAGTATGAAAACGTATCCTCAAATTGCGAAGATTTTGCCGTTGATTTGATGGAGCAATGTCGAACATTCAAAGAAATCAAGTTGCTGACGGATGTGAGCCCAGAATTCGAAAAGAAGAACAAACATGTCCAGGTTGAGAGTCATGATGAAGATGCCAAAGATTTGACTTTTCTGAACCTGGCCATCAAAGGAGGCAATGAGAAGGTAAGAATTCCAGAAAATCAATGATATGAGGGAGGGTGTAGTACAAGTACATTTATTTCGCACTTCAAGGGCGTAGGGTGCGATTCCTGGATTATCTAACAGATTTGAGAATTTTTATCCGGCTTTATTGCCTTCGCAAAACCTAACAAGCGAAATTCCAATTCAACGTAAGAGCTAGCCTTGTTTTAACTTTGTACACTCAGCTCGCACTTTAGGGGTCCTTTCCTGGACTCCTGGACTCTGATCCTATAGACCCCTTGCAGTACGTCGAAATGCAGCTTAATTTTGTGGACATAACAATAAGTTCTCAATTCTAAGGTGCAGATTGAAAATTATTTTGTTTTGTCCTCGAGCAAATTGCGCTTTCACGTCACATGCAAGAGGTCTATATCACTTAATTATTTAGATCAGCCCAGAGGCTATACTTAAGGGTTTTATGTGTGAGTTAGGCTGGCCTGCCCTGACGTAGATCAGCGCAGAGGTTGATTCAGGGTTTGATCTGTGAGTTGAACTAACCCACAACTTTTCCCTAGAGTATAATTTCTTTATTTATCAGTTGAGTTGTATCCATGAGTATGGATACAACTCAAACAAAGAATCTTATTCTCGAATGAATGACGCTTGGTCCGGAGTAGGCAAAACCTTACGCCCAAGTGGATAAGATCCCTTAAAGAATGCAAAAATAAAGCGGCGTTGTTCCTTATGGAGTATAGCAAAACCAGCCTAACGGTTTGAATTCTTACTTTTTTCACAGCTAGTAGCCCACCCCTATAGCCAGATGTGTCTCAACATGGTCCTGTACAGGTACATCTATGCTATCTTTAACATCGAGGCCAACTGGAGAGACAAGAGTATCTTGGGCACCGCCGTGTTCATGATCCGCCACATTCTCCTACTGCCATTTTTAGCCCTGGCACACATCCTAGCACCTTGTTCAAGTGTGACTAAATGGCTAAATAACCCGATGGTAAAGTATGTGAGTCACTTATGATCCAATCTGTTCTTCGTCATTTTGCTTATGGTGTCAGCCTTTCAGGATACGTTTGACAAAGAAATACTGAAGCCATCCATTCCAGGTAGTGATTGCCAATGATTCCATTCTCATTCATTAAGGTATTTTGTTGCCACCTAAGAAATCGCACAGAGGCATCGAAAAGGGGGAGGATGGCTTTGATTTGACAGTAAACACTAGCATATAYATGACCAAGAGTGCTGGGTGAGACTCGAAAATGTAATGAATATGTGGGTTGGCCTCTTTTAGCTTTTTTCTTTCCGTGGTCCCTCAAGATGGAAATGTACGTCTTTAGAGTGGAGGGCAGTGTTTGGCCTAATGCCGAAATAATATACATAAGATTTGTGCAGCTGATCATTATCAAGCTTAAAAATACTTTGTGGTTGATAACACACGACGGGCAGCGTTTGCCTGTCATTGTGGACTGGTGATAAGATTTCGTGAAATTCCTTCAGCTGATTTATACCAAGCAATAGCATACTAGCTTTCTGGCTAATCAATGGCAGATTTTAGCTGATTGAAAATCGCTGGTTGATAGAACATGAAGTTCAGTGTTTGCCCTTCGCTGATCCCAGAAGGCAGAAGTTTGCCCTTCTGAAATTTAGTTTAAAGAAAAAAAGTAAGGAGCCTGTTGTATACCTTCACAGGATTGTGGGACCGACTTTGGAATTAAGGAATCACTTTCTAGTTATCTTAAATACGACTCGTGTTTTCTGTTAAAGAATAGTCTTGCATGGTTGAGAAGACCCTGAAATAACATCTTGTTTATGTCTACAGAATGGCTAATACTGGTTTGGTTGCTTGGCATGATCTTTCAAGAATCCAGAGAACTATGGACCCAGGGAAGAACGCGTTATTTCAAACAGTGGTGGAACGCGGTGACCTTCATTATGATAGCATTCTTCGTGACATCCTACTCACTAAGACTGATTGCGTACGGCAAAACAGGCAACTGGGCTGTTTTAGACCCCATAACGGACTTCGGCCTATCCTCTTGGTACAAGATCATCTTGGTATCCAACAGCTTGTTCTCCATGGGGATGTTGCTCAGTTGTGTCACGTTATCTGCTGCCTTGCAAATCAATGACTTCCTTGGGCCATTACAGCTGTCTTTGTACCATCTCATCCGGGACGTCCTCAAGTTTATGGTGTTTTTTGCCTTGATCTTCGTTTCATTTGCATTCAGTTTGAGAAAGCTGTACTCCCACTACATCAACACACAACAGTACATGGCCCAAAGAGGGCTATCAGACAATGGGACTTTCTTCAATGCGTCAGATCTTGAGACAGATCACCATTTTTCAAAGAAATAATATCTATTAATTAAACCGCGCTTCTACTGATTTGGGTACTTAGACTATGGCAGTAACCAATGGGTTTATATTAAGTGCACGTGTAGCGCCCCGCAAAAGCTGAAGGTCCTCTGACTCATTTATTATTTCCCCCTTTTTTTCCATTTGCAAATGCAGCTTTTCAATTATCGCTCACCCATTATTGGATTTTTGGTCCTGTTTTTTCCCTGATGCTTCTTCAAATCCTTGGAATATTATACCACTTCTGTTAGTTCAGTTCCATTTTCATTTACTGTGCAAGATCCCTTGTTACGGCGTTTGAGAGCCTGTTAAGCGGACACCAGGCAAGGGCCTAAGGTGTCTACTTAATACAAACTTTTATATTTTATATAAGTGTCTATTCGGCAGCTGCTTCTGCCAATGTAAGTTACGAGATATATCCAATTTAAAGACATTTTTCTTTTTTATATGCAGAGCCGATGCCACCTTTATTAGCTTGTTCTGGTCGCTATTGGGTTTTACAGAACTAACAAGTTTCAGCACAAAGGATAGCAAATTCACCATCACCAAGGAAACTGGCGAAACCCTTTTTGCTATTTTTCAAGTGGTTGCTATCATTGTGACCATCAACATGTTGATTGCTATGATGTCAAAATCATACGAAGACATCGCGGTAAGAACTTGTGGTAATATCATCAATAACGATAACAATTATAATATTCTTTATTAATATCCTCAAAATAGACGTTATTTTTTTGACATTTTCTCGTTCTTAGATGGTAAAGATTACATAATTGATTTTCATGACCAATGTCGCTCCCCATCTAGTGATTCTTTTGATGATCGATGATGATGTAATGTGTGATATTATAATAGACGACGTGCACTAAGAGGCCACGTGACTCTACCTCCCTTAAAACGATTAGCTGTTTCAAAATGAGTAAAGAAAAGAGTACCTCGATACTAGTAGGGCGACGGAGTTTTAGCTCATAACAAGCAAAAAAAGAAGAAATGGCAAAAAATATAAAATCAATATTTTATAAGAATTTGCATGGGAAAATATGCTGGATGCAAAACTTTGCCATGCAGCACATTTTCCCAGACAAATCCTTATAAAATATTCCATTTTATATTCAATGCCATTTATCCTTCAGTCAATATTATGAGCTGAAACTTCGCCCTCCTACTAAAGTTGAGCTGCTTTTTTCATTTCTAAAGTTCTCGTTTTAAGTGTGGTGTGTTCACGTGACCTGTTAGTGGATGTCGTCTATTGTAGCGCCCTGTCGGAGATCTGTTATCTGAAATATCAGATTTTATTACACTCTGCAAAACGTATTATATTCACAGCCGAGTAACGTAGTTTCTTTTTAGATTGGAATGTTAAGAATAACCTTTCAGAGTTAGAAATTAATTTTTTCGTATTTTAGCCAAAAACATGTACCTAAGCACAAACATTCTTATAAAGTCACAGATCACCCATTTTCAGATCTCAAACCGACAACGTCTTTTGAAATAAGTATATACAGGGTGGCACGCATGGAGAGCTCTGTGCCCATTTTCTATTCCAAAAATATCATGCAGTATGAGAGATTAACCTTGTAAAAATTGTTCATTAAAAAAATTTCCTTTTGCTTCTTTTAGGACAACTCCATCAAGAAGTGGAAAGTATCACGAACTCGCCTGATGATGTCCTGGGTTGAGAAGGGCAGTATTCTTCCACCGCCTCTCAACCTCGTCCCTAATGTTTACTACTTAGTTAAGAGCCTTAATAAAAGTTTCAAGTGCTGTAACAAGGTAACAAATACTGTGGTATACTGCCTTCTTTTTATCATAAATCCAGTTTGGAATCAGTTGCTCCGTGTTAAAGTTAGCCTCCTACTGAATTGAGACCCTGAGTCGTATTGCGTGTGTCTTTAATCAAGGAACACAGTGTCATTCTATGAATACGAGCAAATCCTATTTAAAGATCGATATCGAGTATCCTTCTAATGCGCCTTTCTTGGAATCAATTTTGTCATAATGTTAACCACAGACAGTTGTATTATTTAAAGAGGACTCGAGATTTACTTCCTCAAATCGATCTGTATGAAAAAGTGTAGATGATGAGTTCCAAAGGCATTGAATAAAGCATTATTCATTGATGCAATTCTCTTATGCACTTCACTTTTCTTCCCAGGATCCGCTTGCACTTGACAACATTGACGGCCACGAGCTAGAGGTAGGTTTTCGACTTGTCCGCAACCCCCGATTGAGCATATGCCCTCATTTTATGAATAGCTAGTTGCATGGTCCCGAATTTTTTTCTAATATTTTAGTAAAACAAACCCTTATTCAGCGAACGCCCTTTATTAAGCTGGCAACAGGCACGTTCCCGTAGGTGTCCGCTTAATACAGGCAACACGAGGGACCACAAAGGAAGGACACGGAAAACGAAACTCTACTGGCATGTTTTGCAGAGTCTAGGAATGGAACCCGATATCCCAGAAATGAGAGAATACAAGCTATCAGTTAATTGCCAGATAGCGTCCCAAAGCCAGAAAGCTTTTTGAAATTGACTTCTGTTTTTATTTGCTCTCAATTTCAGAACATCCAAAAAGTTGAGACCAAAAGAAACAGAAAGCTTAAAGAAATTCTGAAACGATACATGACTGCGATGAAGAAGAAGGACGGAATAACTGCTCAAGATGTTGAAGATCCAACAGAAAACTGATTGACAAGTATGGCTGGTGCAGTCTGAGTAAACACTAGATCAATGCAAAGATCAAGGCAGTTTAACATAATATCCAGTTGATCTCATATATTTACACACACATTCAAGAAAAACTGCAACAATGTCGACGGTGTCGCGACAGGCGCAATTTTGCCACGCATTGTTCTTCAACCATTCTTCAAATTGCAACGTCTGGTCTGTTTTTTAAAATATATATACAGCTATTAAAAAAGGTAAAGTAGAGAAGGCGATTCATGGTTGTGCGACCAAATAGAACTGTGGGTAATAAATGTTTCTTCATATTCATTTCTTAAATACCTTAACAAAGCCTGTAACATTCAGCCAGCGAAGACCTTAATGGCTAGTTGACACGGGTGTTATTCGATTCTTGTTTTCGTGATAGTGTGATCACGGTTCCTTTTGGTTGCCATTCGCGCCTTCCATTATTTTTGAAATAGCTGTATGTATATTTTCCAGTTTTTCTATAGTTTTTCATTAAGTCTTATTTCTAATGGCTCATGGTCATTAGATTTGTTAAGGATATATATATATTTGTTTATTTATACATGGGATTTATTTTATTATTTTTTCTTTTATTTTAAGATTTATTTATTTTATTGAAGTATTTAATTATTTAGATTTAAGATTTATTTGCTTTGGTCTTTAAAATGTTTTAAAATCATGATCATATTTATATGGACCAGCACAATAGACCTATCCCGATTTCGCTTGACTGACCACGAAACAATGGTTGGAAGTCGAGACTGAACTTGACTCTTTTATTCATCAAGTTCAACCTCGACTTGAAACCATTGTTTCGTGACCAGTCAAGCGAATTTGGGATAGGTCTATTGCATACAATTATACAATAGAGTGCAAACAATATAACCGTGAAACTTTAGCAATACTAAATAGCACAATTTCATGCAAATCCCATTTATTTTCTATTGATTAATTAGCACTATTTTGTACTATTTAGTAACTAGTGTTTCACGGATTAATTGTTTCCACTCTATTATGCTCATCTTCTAGGGAAATTGCACAAAATAATGCACTAGTTAGTTAAAAACCACACCCAGAGACCCCCAGGACAAGGCGGGGAATTTAAAATCCACGTAGTGCTAAATTTAGCACTTTCCTATTGTCACCGGAGAAAGATTTAATGTCAAGCAATCATTGTAGTTGTTACTTTTAAAATTGTAAACTGCTGAAGTACTATACACATTAAATTCCCCTTATACACATGGATCCACGCTGTTAAATGCGTGTTAAATCCCTGGACTCGCTGCGTTAATTCCACTCTCCCCGGGGTCGTGCATAACTCAAAGAACTCATAACAATGTATTCATTATATTGGCGATTAAATTTCAATAAATATAGAGGTTTTGGCACTTTGCTAAATGTTTTTTTTGTTGTCTAAGGCCTGGGGCAAACGTCGAACTTTCCATGCACCGAACTTAATTACATCAAAGAATATCGCCTCATTATCACCTGATATCCATTGTTTTCAATGAGTTCGGTGCATGGAAAGTTGGAAACTGGGAATCGGTAAAAAATAGATACCCTTACGCTTTTAAAATGTTTAATCTCATAAAAAGGTTTACAAAAGTTGACTCTAAGATTTATTCCTATATAATATAATAATCCATTGCCATAGTCAATGTTTTTTGCCCGGCGCATGAGCGTCCGTTCATTCAACATTACTTGGGGGAGAGGGGGTTAATGAGAAAAGTTGCTTCCTAAAGCAGTTGGTTTCCTGTTTCAAGGGCACTAGGTAAACTAAAGTGGTTTGATTCATGAGTTTTTTCCGATTATTTAAAGTGCTTATAAGCCTTTACACAATATTTTCAGAATTGATTCTTTAAATAGTGAATAGTTGATTGTGAAAATAATTCGTCATTTGAACGTCGGGTCTTTGAGATACGAAGGTTTATGTTTCCAATATGTTAATGAATATGACGTAACATAAGGGATTTGAGTTATTTTGTGGCAATTTTTAATATTGAACGCTGGACGTTTTTTGAAAACAAATTTGTAAGAACCTTTACGTGGGTCACGAGTAAAAGGGGGATGCTTTTAAAATACTCTATTCTAGAACGAGTGCAGTGCTGTATATTAAATGATCCCTTATGTTACGTCATGGCCATTAACATATTGGGAATATAAACCTTCGCATCTCAAAGACACGCCATTCAAATGACGAAATATTTTCACAAAAGAAGGTTATAGGTACCTGTAATGGTATTGAAGGTTAATTGGATTAACAGTATTATTTTTGGCAGTGGAGTATCAATGATGTAACGAGCATCGCGCGGTCGCGTCGTGGTTGTTGGTACGTACAGAGCCAAGTAGGGTCCTTAAAAACTCCGGCGTTGCGCAAAGTGATCTTGTGAGCATTTACTGCTCACTTATCCAATCAATAATCCAGTACGCTGCGCCCGTCTGGGCATCCTTGCCTGTCTGTCTGTCCAACCTAGTTGAGTCTATCGAGCGTAAGGCCCTGGACATTATTTTCATTAACACCAGTTTTAGAGATGCCGTAAAGTTATCAGACTTTAAAGTCCTAGAAGCGCGGCGAGCAGACATTTGTCAAGCATTAATAAGTAATGTTAAGGAATCTGGTACAGAGTTATTGCGGTCGATAGGCACTGCTACAATTAGAGGTAAGGGGACAGTTACACTAATGTAGCCCCGATCAACACCGATAGGTTCAGGAACTTCGGTTACCAACAGATACAGATCAACGTGAACTCAATTTCTTATGTGTTAATTATATGTATAATTAATTATCATAGCGCTATGCTCCTGTTATTATTGTTAGTATATTCTCGCTGACCCCCACCGTAATGCAGTCCCTACTGCAAATGTAGCGAAATAACCGAAAATAGAAAACGCTATTTATAGGATATGGCTATGGATACCGCAAATTTAAGGCTCACTACTAAAAGTAATTCGACATACAGTGGAACCCCGTTAATCCGGCCACCGAAGGGACATTCCAAAGTGGCCGTATTAACGGGGTGGCCGTACTAAGCGGGCTGTCAAAAATATGTTAAAAGCCTGTTTTATTAATCAGTACGTAACTACTAAACAAATTAAGTGCAATAATGCATATTGTATTTTTAAATAAAGTTTCTAAAACCTCTGATGCTATTGGAGCTCAGTTATAACTACTTTAGTAGTACTTAAAAACTTTAAATTATACAGTAGTACAGGACTGTAGATATAACAGTAGAACAGAGAAAACTGAGTACAGAAACCACTACGTTTTAAAATAGGCAGTGACTTTGCTCTGTACAGACGAATGAAGCTTCTTTTGAAGCCATACTGACTCGAGGCTGGATATCACCCCAGACAGGCTATCGGCATGGCTCGTTTTAATACTGTACCGCTATAAAATAAATGCGGACATACTTTAGCGCATCGCGCTGTACGTGTTTCTCTGTTTGAAGTTGATATGTTGATTCTGATTCTACAAAAAGCATTACTGTAGAATGTTAACCGAATGAATAAAACAATTACAGATTTTGCAGCAATAACTTATTTACAGTATTCACATTAAGATCTAAACTGTAACCTATTTGTCCTGGCCGTAATACGGGGTTAAAAAGTAAGGAAGTTTGTCAATCGGGCCATAAAAAAGTGGCCGTATTAAGCGGGTACATTTTACAGTAAAAGTATGGGCATTTCGTCGGGACCCAAAAGAGCTGACCGCAATAACGGGGTGGCCGTATTAAGCGGGTGGCCGTAAGGCGGGATTCCACTGTACTGATAAATGAAACGCTAGTAAATATAGCGCAAAATTATATGTCTGGCCCTGAAGGTGTAACTGCACGATTGCTTCGTGGGACGGCTCCTTCAATTTCAACCTCACTTTCATGCCTGTTCAATATGTCTCTCAACAGAGGAAAGTTACCATGCGACTGGAAGCGTGCCAATATTACTCCAGTGTTTAAAAAAGGCGAGAAGGAACTTTTCACTAATTATCGACCAATTTCTCTCACTGCTTAGTCAATATCAATATGGGTTCCGAGCTGGCCTTCCGTTTACATACCAACTTATTCACTTATTTTACACATGGGCGTCAGCTCTGGACAAGGGCAAAACATCAGATGTTGTCTTTTTGGATTTCGAGAAAGCTTTTGACTCTGTTCCGCATGTTCATCTCCTCTCAAAGCTACAGCAATTTGGGATTCTTGGTCAAATTCTTGAATGGCTGAGTGACTTCTTACATGAACGATACCAGCGTGTTGTATTAGAGGGTGAAAGTTCGAACTGGACTAAGGTTTCTTCTGGAGTGCCTCAGGGAAGTATTGTCGGACCGATGCTGTTTTTTTTGTACGTGAATAATATACCAGAGAATCTAACATGTGCCAGTGAAATGTTTGCCGACGACACACTATTATTCAACTCTAGCAGACCATCTGATGTCTCCCACCCTATCCAAGAAAGTTTATCGCGTATCTCTGCTTGTTGCAACAAATGGCTTCTGAAAATTAATGCCGAGAAATGCGAATGTATGCAAACCACCAGAGCTAAAATACCAACATCTTGCTCCTGCAACATAAACACCACATCACTTAATCAAGTTCATACCCATAAACACCTTGGAGTCACACTATCAACTGATTTATCTTGGAAAAGTCATGTACCAACCGCTGCTGCTAAAACTAGCAAAATTCTTGGTCTATTGAAGCGTACTTTTGGGAAATGTTCAGAGGCAATAGTATTTTATCCTGACTGCATACTCATTACCGAGTCACGGGAATTAAGGTATGGAAGGTAACCGCGACTGCTGGCAATGAGCATGCGAAAAGCATGCGATTCGTCGTCAACCACCACCAGGGGAGGTGGGTGGGTGAATCTTCTACTCTCTCCTTAAGCAGCTTTCGACGGAATAATTCAAGGATCTGGGTGTGGCGCTTATATATGGAGGGGTCGCAAAGCATTACACCCGCACTGCGCAAACTCCAATGTCCATAAATGGGGGTTGCTAAATTCCTACGTGACACGCTAATTATGTATGCAGTGCGAATAATAACTTGTTATAAATCTATGGTACGTCCAATCATAGAGTATGCTTGCCCTGTGTGGARTCCTCACAAACAATACGTCTTAGCTGATAAACTAGAAAGAATTCAAAGGAATGTCTCAAGATGGATTTTAGAAGAAGATTATTCTGCACCTTCAAACAATGCATTTACAAAATTGTATGGGAAAAAAGCAAGCTATAGTAAACATATGTATTTATATGATTGAATTAAAGAAGGCAAAGAATTAGCTGAAAATCAAAAAATTAAATAAAATTATTGGAGTAACAAGTGTTTTTTTTAGCTGCTTCTCGAAAATTGAATGTTATGTATTAGTTTTAACATCAGTTGGGATCAATCCAGCTGGTGACCGCTGCATATTTATCTCCGAATTTACCATAATTTGGATTTTTACGAGGCAGGTATAGGTTCTTATTCTTGGAGTGCAACCACGTAACCAAAAAATCCCTTGAGATATGAATAACAATGAAACAGCCGCCACGTTGGTTGACCTAACAAGAGAAGCTTAATGAAGAATGTTTTGTATAGTCAACATGGCGGCTATGACGTAACATGCACCCCAAGAATTCGATTTTGAACGCGTACTATAATTATGAATCAAATCCATATCTTTAAAAAATGTGAAAAAAATCTGGTAAGTGGGAGTTTGATTATTTGTAGGCAAGGTCACAGGGCTGGGACTTTAGTTACTTCAAAGATATTTAGGATATCGAGTCTTTTATATAGTGGTCCGCTAGGTGTTCTATAGCTTGAGAACTCGATTACACGGAGGGCTCGTCTCCCCGAACGGGTAAGACCCTTGCAATTTGTATATACTACCCCACATCAGGGTACCATAGGAAATATACGAGTATATGATGCTATAATAAAGGTTTTTCAGTGTATCAAGAAAGAGATAATGTCTACATTTATATAGAATTCCAATCATTGGGCTATCTTGCTTGTCACAAAAGCGATATGCTGTTCTAGAAATCTCTTTTGCCCTTATCTCTTAGTTTTTGAAACAGAGGGCAACCAAGACCAAACAGCCTAGCATCATAAAAAGGGAGTGAACCTCCACCCGGTTAGCTTCGTTGGTAAGAGCGTCGGTCTATTGTGCGGAAGGTCGTGGTTCAAACCTCGGCCGGACCAACACTCAGGGTCTTAAAATAACTGAGGAGAAGGTGCTGCCTTCGTACTTTAAGCCATATGATTGCGCTTTCTGACCACTCTCGTGGGAATGGAAATGCTTATTCATTTGCTGTCAGTGAATTAATCAGCTCATGATTACTGAACTGCAAAGAGCCTACTGAATTGATATTCATTTGCTGCATGTCTTGTCATCCCTATTTCTCTTCTCCTAGCCACCATTGTGTGGTAGAATTTTGTGTCGCGGTACATGTCGAACGCGGGTTTATAACGAAATAAGCCCCAAAATTATCTTCACTTTTAACACTCTCTGGTATACTGAAAGAACAGCGATTCCCAGTTGGATCAATCGCGAAATGGCAAGTACCCTGGAGGTGCCAAACAGGTGCTGTGGTATTGTAAAAGTCATATCCTCGGATGTTGATGTGAGCAAACTTGATACAGTGCCCTTTCATCTGGTTGTTATTGATGAAGTCACATTCACTCAGATAGCCAAGAAGAAAGTCAGGGGTTAGAGATTCCCTTTTTGGGAAGTCACAGGTCGCTCTGAACATCGTTGACCTTGGTCGTAAATGATATAGAATTGCGTTCTTCTGTAAGCGATAATCGTTCCAATTTGGTGGGAAGTCGTTATTTCTGAAGAAATTTGTAAGAAAGTCCTTCTTGGCATAAAGCCCTTTATTAGCGAGAGCGAAGGACTCAATCAGTGTCCAGGCTTTGTTGGCTCCCTCGAAGGCGCAATAGAATGATTGGAAAGCTAAGTTGTCACTGCGGGCAATACGATATGCACCATTTCTAGGCATTTTTCCTGCAGAAGTGTAGGCATTAAGGACATCCATACAAGAATTGTAAGGTCGCATTTTTTCGCACACTTTTCCATAGTAATATGAATTGCACGTGCAGCTGAACTTTTCTTTTGAGTTAACACAGTGCTCTACACAGGTTCCCCCGTTATGGCAAGGCTGGTTTCTACAACAGCCATTATAACATACATCTGCAGGCTGGACCATGTGGGATTGCTGAAGAAAAGGAATAAGAAAACAGTTATAAGTTGCAATTAATAGACAACATTTCTAGTCCTACGAATGGCAAGTTTTCAATAGAAATGTACATGGATGATTGAGCAGTGTTTTGCCTGTCATTGTAGGCTGATAATAAGATCCATGAGATTCATTCAGTTGATATTTGTATGCACCAAGCAATAGGATACTCTCTGGTTGGTAGTACATGACGTGCAATGGTTTTCCTGTAATCGTGATTTATTGAGCTAATTGATACTGAACAAAGCAAAAAAAGAAAAAAAACCTTTATGGATGATAGCACATGACGTGCAGTGTTTGTCTGTCATATTCTAGGCCGATAATGAAGTTTACGAGAATCATTTATAAAATAAATAAGATAGTACGCACGCTCTGGTTGGCTGATAACGACATTTGCATGAGGCTGTGTAAACACGGTTGTGACGTCAGAGGTTTGGGGGATTTTTGAAATTTGTCAAAATATTTCTTTTTTACTTATTTTCTTGTTCTTAAGAGTAGGTCTCTGTAAGACTCAAGCAAAGTGGGAAATGAAATTTTTTGACCACCCTTGAAATTTGGTGTGTGAGTAGGCCTTTATATGGGATTCACAAAAACAACAACAATTTGGTCACCAAATGTATTGTTGCCATGGAAACGGCAAGTGTTTTATGAGACCTTAATTGCCAATTTTTGGAATAAATTAAACCCACTCGAAGGTAAAATTCAATGCTGTGTTTCTCATACATGTTAAACTTAATTTCCTTAAAACTTTCGTCAATTATAAAGTATCTATTCTAGTTTAGAAAAATAC
>NW_022258437.1:250387-264150 GCF_009602425.1 Actinia tenebrosa | reverse complement strand
TCTCAAGCTTCCCATAAACGAGGGGCTTCTCCCCTAAATTCTTTCTTTCACTTTGTCCAGATACTTCTTCAACAATCTGCACGTCATACCAAAATAGCCATCTCTGTCATGTAAGCTTTGAATGGCTTTATCGAATCTTCCTTTGAGGCGTCTAAAATTTTCCTTCGCACGCTCGATTCCTGCATTTGCAGGAGATATGAAGCGATCGTCGATGAACTTGTACACAATGGTCTTCATGAACCAAGCTTTAAATCTCAAGTACAAACAAACGTACAAGCAGTGCACTGTAGAGAAAAAGGAAAAAAAAAAGTTTTTTAATGCTCTGGCAGGAAAGAATGTTCAGCATCCAAGAGTCAAGATTGCAGACGATTAAAGTCCTTTACAATTTCTTTTACGCACTTTAATAAAACGTATTCTGACGTCATGTCATCATCGTCATTATAAACAACATAAGTCTTCGTTGTCATCATTTTCATCAACATTGTCTTCGTTGTCATCRTCATTATCATCGTCACCATTATCATTACACCGTCGTCATCGTCTTCATCAATCATCATTCTTATCATTTTGGTTGTCGTCATCATCATATTGATCATCAACACCCTCATCATCATCCTCATTATATTCCATTAAAAATGCTTATTACATATCGACTAGTAGATTGAAAGTACCACGTTAGATAATGCACCGTCGTCATCATCATAATGTATCATTATCATCATCAACACTGTCATCATTATAATCATCATATTCCATTCAAAATGTTTATTGCATACAGACAAGTAGATCAACCGCACTATGTTAGAGTACGCGCCCTCTTCGTCACCTTCATCACCATCATCATGTATCATCATGTATCATCACCTTTATCATCATCTTTATCATAAACATCATCATCATCCTCATTGTATACTTATATTCTATAAAAATGCTCATTACATACAGACAAGCAGCATAAAAAGCACCAAGTTAGAGCACGCGCTGATAACAACAACAGGAGTAGAGTTAATGAAGAGATCGTAACTTGGGTCAGCGTTTTCCAGGTTTATCTTGAGGTACACRCCCAGGCTTATGTTGATAAAGGTTACCAGGAGGCTTGAAAGGTGAAGGAAGTTGTCAAAATGGTCGATGATTGGTCTTCGGAAAGCAAACACAACAACGTACATTCCTAGGATATAATCATGRAAAAATATGTTGGAGGGTAGTTGGATAGATAGATAGATTTAACAAATAGACATTAGGTTTTTATGTGTCTGTCCTCTTGTTGACGATCCACGAGACTAGCCGAGTATTATCAAGGATATATTCAATGTAAAAAGAGTTACTAATATTGGTTGATGCAGAGATCATAATCCTTCAATTTTGACTTGAATTTACTCAGGGACTTCTCTTCTTTGAAAGAAAGTGWAAGAGAATTCCATAATTTAGCTCCCGAAAAGACAAAGCTTTTCATATAATAATCTGTACGCGGAATTTGTAAATCAAGTTT
This sequence comes from Actinia tenebrosa, assembly GCF_009602425.1. The sequence continues at coordinate 262,661 of NW_022258437.1, read as the reverse complement.
TGTTTTCTCTCTCAAACTATAATGTTCTGAGGCATTGCTATTAGCGAATAGCTCTGTCAAATATGAAGGTGCATGGCCATTCATGATCTAGTGCATCAATAATTGCTTTGTCTTGAGTTCTTTTAATATTTAATGGCTGCCAATTAAGCTTCTTTAGTATGGAAGAATATATCTATATATTTATTTATTTAGCTTTGCCATTTAAACACCCACGCATACACACGCAGACACACACAAACACTTTATATATAACATATATATACATAATGGCTGGGAATCCACTACAGCATGTGCCAATTACCGTGGTCCCTCACATATATATTTACATTTAAAGAAAATGAGTTTTTTTGTTGTTGTTTGTTTTTGTTTTTTGTTTTGTTTTCTCTGTGTGGATGGTTGAAATGAGATGGATGCTTGTTTTGATGAATGGACGAACGAATAAATAAGTAAATGAATGGGAGGATAGAACGATGGACGGATGCATGCCTTAATGAATAGATATTATAAAATAATTGGGATGGTACGCGCGCTACGATTGGCCGAAAACTATGTTTGATGAGGGTATCAAAACACGCTCGCGTCATCCTTTACAAATACATCACAATAATACGATTTTTTTTCTTTTTTTTTTTTTTTTTTTTGACGTGTTTGTTATTTTATAAAACAGATCAAAAAACAGTTTTTGATCTGTTAAACCAACAAGAAGAAAAATGTTTACCTGATATCACTGAAGATATCCCAATGGAAGACCTCGTCACTTTTCCCGTCAAGACTATACCAGAAGTGATCAGTAGTTTCCAGAAGRTCTCAATCATTTCCCAGTACCACAGCTCTTGCTCGTAGTTCTCATACAAGAACTTGGCACCTTTCGCCAAGCCATCTCCGYGTACAAAGATCAAACCTATATCCTCAGGAGAGGAAACTTTTAACGTGGCCAAAAATTTCAAAACCTTAGATTCGTTTCCGTCAGCTAAAAGTTCCATTTTAGAAATTTTTTTTTGACTTTGAGCAATTTCGAATTTTTCATGAATGGAATCTCTGTTTTTGATCACTTGGTTACTAAGTAACGCAATCTTATTGTTGCTAAGCAACCCCTGTTGCAGCGTTGTAATGAATACTTTCGTGTAATTCACCCCATGCCACTTCTCCTTTCTTTCGTTGTTACGTAACGACTTCGTTACTTTGTCAAAATCTCCTTTGTTTTCACTTAAATTTTTAGTGAGTTTTTCAGCCACTTTATAAAATTCATCTGTCTTAAGGGAGCTGTATTTTTCATCTCTTTCGTCTTTCTTTTCTTTTTTGTTTTCAAGATTCATTTTTTCACTCTGTTTGTCAATCCTTTCCGAGTCTTTTCCCTCGTGGCCGTCTTTCGGTTTCTCTATTATTACTTTCACTTTGGGGATCTTCTCTATAACCTGGATTCCTGGGGAAATCTTCTCCTTTGCAGCCTTATTGGACAATTCATCGATGGAATGAGGCGTTTTGTCTCTAAATTTTAGTTGTTCGTAAACTTCGTGTAATTTCTTTACAGGATCATCTTTTAGATCTCCTTCATTGAGAACCACTTCCTGTGCATTATTAGTCTTCTCAATGTTTATGTTATTGCTATTTCTTGAGCTTCCGCGGTCTGCGATTGCAAGATTCAACTTGAGTTTCTTAGGATCACTCCGATCAACATGTAAGTCATCATCACGATTATCATCATCGGAATCATCTGCATCTGAGTSATCACCATCATCAACATCATTGAACTTTTTTATTTTCTTTATCGCCAAAATGTAAAGTCGATTTCGCTTGTAGGTTCTCCATAGAATGAGAACGCTTAAGGTACCGATAGTGACGGGATATAGTAGGCAAAGGTACGCCAAGCCAATGTACCTAACATTGAAACAAGACAGTAGGTAAAAAGATTAGACTAAAAAAAGCGGGCAAAAATGAAGCTCCGTTCATGATCAATATATACAGCACGCATTCACAGTGATCGACAAGTTTTTCTCACACTTCTTGAGTGCTTTCGGTGCTGCCTAAATGCATTCCTGAACGCACCAAGGAAAAGCTGTTTTATCATATGCAAAGAGAAACTCTGTTGTTATAGTTTTATTTCTTACACTCCTTCGTAAAGCCAGCTGCGCGTGCGGATTGCATCAGCATCTTGCTATGATCACAAATACAGCACAGTTCTCAACCAATCAGAGCGCGCAAGGCGTAGCGACTGTATAATAAAGTATATATTRTAGCATACCTGTTGTATTCCTTCTCGAAGCATATTACCCTGTAATCAGCCTTCAGATACCAAGCACAGCGAGTATTCTTGTTATCAGCGCACAAGTAATGACAGTTAGCTGGGAAGAGCTGTACGATACTCAAACAAGTAGTCGGAAACGTAAAGAATAAGAACAGGTACACGTATCTACAGACATTTTCTATTATCGACTGTTCCTTGGCTCTCTTCTTGTCAGAATGCGTGCGTGTCGGGATACAACGTATTCTGAGCTTGTAGACGATCCAGCCGACAAGTATGACTAGTAGGTTGATGGTRACATAGGTGATCATCTTGTGGAAGGCAGTAAAACGAAGGTTGGGGATGATGCATTGTGGAGGAATGAATTGGAGGACATCCAGTTGGATTAGCTGCAAAGAAACCTATCTATCTTAGAAATATGGACAAGAATATGTACTTGAAGTGCACGCATGCGCAAACGCTTTCCCTGGTGTCTGAAGATGCYGCTGGAGATGAAGATAGTTTGATGACAATGGTGGTGATTATRTGATGATGACAATGACGTTGATTATGATGTTGATGATGGTCCGTGATGATAATGATGAAGATTGCATTGATGTTGGTGTTCATGATGAAGTTGACAATGATGATAACGTTGATGATGATGACAACATTGATGATAATGAAAACTCTAATGACGACAATGATGATGGTGATGATGACGATGATTATAATGACGTTGAAGGCAATGACGATGATGATGAGAAAGATGATGTTGRTGGTGGTGATGATGATGATGGTGATGATGGTAATGATAATGATAATGATGTAGGTGATGCTGGTGATGATAACGATGATGATAATGATGGTGACTACATATCATCATTATTACTAACCTTAGCATATTCCCCAGTGATAGACATAGGATAAGGCCATTCAATATATGGAAACGACTCCAGCATACACGGCGTCAAGTGATAAAAACCAACGATGATTTTCAGCTTTGAAACAAATGCGTCAACGGGGCTTCTCGCTCCAGGCTCACGCCTTCTTAGCGCCCGAATCTTCAACACAATAGACGCAACAAGTATTGCAGTAACAACGATAAAAATCTTTACTGCTATCATCATCACTGATGGACATTCTTTACAGTTGAACATGGTCTTGTAGTATCCTTTCTTACAGACCTCACATAGTACTCCATAATGGCCAGTGGCGCAGCTTGCAGAGACTCCACCGCTGCAGGGAGACTTACGGAGRCAGGGGTACGGTTTGGGTATGCTGCCGTTAAACCAGACAGTGCTTCGGTCGTAGCTGTCATCATCGATGTCCAAGTTACGTGAAAAATCTTCATACTCGCTCCTTTAAATCAAAGAGAACGAATTTTGTCTCGAAGTCTTTCACCCCTTAAAATAAAACATCTATTTCTTTTTTTTTTTTCTTTTTTTTTYTTCTGTATCCTTTAATAAATAGATCTTACTCGTGATGGTGCACTGTTTTCCCATTTCAGACCACGTGTCATTCCCTAGAGTATCATTTCTTCGTTTTACGGATGCGCATGAGAAGACACATGAATATGGATACAACTCAAAGAAAGAATCTTATTCCAAAAGAATGACATTTGGTCTGTATTGAGCAACATTGCACCACAACGCCACAACGAATTAAGTCTAATCAAGGCTGACAAAACCATTATAGGACGATGGTAACTACTTAAATGCACGCATTAAATGATTTCAAGACTTTTGGCAAGGATTCAGTGGTCCTTCGCAGCAGTACCAGACTCTCACGGTCCCTCTCCACTCTTAAGTAGTGGAGTAGTGGAGAGGGCCCGTGAGGATTCGAAAAACCGAAACTGATGAGGCCTGCAGAGGAGATTAGCAAGGATTGGARTAAGTTATGATCTTACTTTTTCTTCAAATCATCCCATATCCAGTAGTACCCTGGCAAGAGAGCCATGTATTCACMCGAACAGTCTAAGCCAAACGTAGGACATTTTTCACAGCTTCCAAACCTGTAAAAACGATGGAAGCCATCGAGACATTTGCAGGCTCTGAACCCTGCGGCTTCATTGGACTTTGTACCTATTACACACATAATTTAAATACATGTTAAGTATCATAGGGATGATAGTGTTGTAGTAAATGTAGAAGCAGTGGAGGGCATTGCGAGGGAAGGAATTTTCAGGCTCTGAATCCTGCAATTTTAATGGACTTTGGACCTATGACACACATCTAAACCTCAACGTACCTGAGGGGCAGACYTTGCAGTGTGTTGGATCTTTGCCAGGGTTTTTATACGGTTTCACGTAAGTACCACGTGAACAAGATTTACAACCAATACCGAATGAAACCTCACCATGGTGACCCACGGAATTCTGAAAGAAGCCACCTGAATGTTGTTCAGCAACGAGAAAAGTGTCGTAAGCAATTTATTACCAAGAGAAGCTGAGCAGAAAAGCAAATAGGGAAAGGATGGCGCTTGCTTTTTCGAAGGAGCGGTTTTACAGCGCCTGACAAAGAATTTTTAAGGAGGCTAGGGCTGTAAAGTGGCTGTTGCCCCTTAAGTTGACAACTCCATTTATACGTTACTGGTTACATTATTGTGGAGTGTGGTCAAATAACATGAGAGAAACTAAATAACACACACTTGTTATAATCATTAAATAGTCMAAGTTATAGATGATTCRGTGCGCATGTGCAAAAYAATTTACCGCTGRCATTTCAGCTTGCTCACCTGGTGGRCAKRGGAGACACTTATGGCCATCACGTGATGAGACCATATATGTACCATAGTTACATGGCTTACACACACGAAGAGAGTGGTCACAATGAAAGCCGCCAAAGGCAAACGCGTCGATCAGAAACTTGTAGTGCTGGGAGGTATTCCTGAGAACGATTTCTGGTGGGGTGCAGTGATAGGACCTGAATAAGAATGAAAAATGAATGAATGGAGGTAGGGAGGAAGAGAGCAAATGGATGGACGGACAGACAGACGGACGGACGGGTGGATGGATGGGTGGGTGGGTGGATGGATGGATGGATGGATGGATGGATGGATGGGTGGACGGACGGACGGACGGACGGACGGACGGACGGACGGACGGACGGACGGACGGACGGACGGATGGATGGATGGATGGATGGACGAATGGATGGATGGACGGACGGATGAATGGAAAAAGGGAAGGAGAAAAGGAGATACATGAATCATGGACTGTTTAACAAATTCTGGCTGTCCAACTGACTCACACGAATARTTTCGTTTCTCTGGCTGAAGTTACTATCCCAGAGACTCTAAAATGTTCCATATGAATATTCAACATGAACCTACAAAAATAACAGAAAATAAACAGAAGATTAACAGGACATGATAACCATWACGTCATCTTGCATTTCCAAAATGGCGACTTTGACGTCATATGACACTTTCAACATGGCAGCTGTGACGTCATGCATGACGTCAGTTTAACGGTTGTTATGACGACATATACATCRGAAATTTCTTCACACAATGATAAAAACAGTTACTATGTGATTTTTAGCAAAGCGTGAATTCAACCGCAATATTCTTCGAATACAGTTGAATCTTCATAGGAGATAATAAAGAAACTTACAGTTTATCAAGTTTGGTAGTCTCAAATGCTTGAAGAGTTAAGTTYTTAACTGGGTTATTAGACAGGGTCCTGAAAATCAAAATAAAGTTTAACCGGTGTGCTTACCATTTACCCGATAAAAACGAAAATTCTGGTTTGAAAACAAATGGTAAAARTTCCAGCAAGCTCGGTTTTCCGATTGAGGTAATCCTCTTTTYCCGCTMTTTTCGGTTCTACCGGTAGACGCGTGTACCATTTGGGAGACARGAAAYGAAGTCTATTGAAACCATGGGCTATTTTTGACAAAAGGGAAAAGGGGAAAAGGGCGGAAAATCAAATCGAGTTTAAACGTTGTTTTATTTTGTTTCTTTCTTTGAACTAGTTTTCGTTTTTGCTTTTTCGTTTTGTTTTACTTTATTTGACCTTTCTTTTTCAAAGCCGAAATATTTTCATATCAGTCGTATCTCAAACTTACATGATTCGAATACTATCTGCATCCAAGAAGAATGTATCCARAATGTTTTCCATTTCGTTGTCATTCAAAAACCTGTGTAGCAAAATGCAATCACGTCAATATTATAAACTAATTGCGATTTTGAGACGACAATACTACGAAATATTGATGGCCAGTTGGGAGAAAATAAATTCGGTATATGTTTCTTCCAACACCGTCAACATTTCGTGGTATTGATGTCTCAAAATCGCAATTAGTGCTGTATCGCGAACCTAACGAAYTTAACCAACACAAAAAAGGAAAAAAACTGACCGAAAGCTCTCCTTTTCGTCGCGCGTTAGCCAATCAGAAACCTTAATTTTGAAACGACAATACCACAAAATATTGTCGTCTCAAAAATATAAGGAACTATTTAGTGAATCGCGATACTACAGTATATCTTTCTTATCATTTTCACTTTTGAATCAAATCTCAAAAATGTCCAATATCGATAGGTATGCGCGCGCTTCGAGGTCAAACTTCCCAATTTTCGGTCAATTCTAGACAACTATTAAAATGTGATGCCTCCAGGAAAATACCTTTCTTAGAGCACTTTTAACAAGTTTCTTTAGCTCAAATGGATAACAAGATTTTCTCTAGACTTACAGATAATAAAGAGACGATTGGTTGGCAAAGGCTCTGCTGTGAATAAAATTAATCTTGTTCCCATTCAGTAACCTTAAAAAGATTTTTGTAAATAAAAAAGTATTAGAAGAAAAAAAATAAAATTCGGGAAGTCAAAAAAAAAAACTCGAGTACTTACAATAAGTAGAGCTTTTGCATAGCAATAAAGTTTTCGTTTCTTACAGACGTCAGTTTGTTTCTGGAAAGAAAACTGTAGGAAAAATTAAGATTTGATCCAAATTAAAGTGAGCCTGTGAAATGAGCTTCGATATTTTCAGATTTTCAGAGCGTCAATTTAGAATAGAATAGAGAATTTCAGCTATAAAAAATTATATTCATTCGAAGTTGAGTATATAATTTTTGTGTGGATCCCTGTGTGGATCCCTACATTACGCACGGAGATAATTTATTCATAGTTTAAAAATTCCATACATACAGTGTCTCAAGGTTTGTGAGTTCGTCAAAAACCTTCGGTGGAATCTCTGTTAGAAGATTATCATTTAGAAATCTGTAAAAGGAATGTTTATGTAAATTAAATTTGGGTTAATAACAATTACCTTTCGCAAAATTGAGGTTTCCGAGCATATAAAAAGAAAGAATGGAAGGAAGGAAGGAAGGAAGGAAGGAAGGAAGGAAGGAAGGAAGGAAGGAAGGNAGGAAGGAAGGAAGGAAGGAAGGAAGGAAGGAAGGAAGAACTGGGAGAGTATCAGAGAAGGGAAAGGTCGAGTGGCTCGCATTTTGGCGCGAAACCATCTGGTATCAAAAGCCATTTCACTCCTCAACTGCTAAAATGAACGAAGGTTTGTGSGTTATTCTTGGCACTAACTTACAGTATCTGAAGGTTATAGAGTCCACGAAATACGATCTGAGGAAGCTCCTTGATTTTATTTCCTTGGAGGCCTCTGAATTCGAAATAGTGAGAAAAAGTTGAGAGACTAAGACAAAGAGAAAAAAAGGAAAGAATGCTAAAACACTCCTGCCCTAATGCATGATGACCTGGTGCTGTTGAAGATGATGATGGCGATGATTATGATGTTGCTGATGATAAGGATGATGATGATGATGTTGTTGATGATAAGGATGATGATGGTGATGATGATGTTGTTGATGATGATGATGATGTTGCTGATGATAAGGATGATGATGATGATGTTGTTGATGGTGATGATGATGACGATAATAATGATAATGATGTTGATGATGATGATGATGTTGATGATGATGTTGTTGATGATGATGTTGTTGATGGTGATGATGATGATGATGATGATGATGATATTGATGATGTTGATGATAATGATGATGATGATGATGATGTTGTTGATGATAATGATGATACTGATGATAATGATGATGATATAAAATAATATCAATAAGCAAGAAATGTCAATATTGAAACTTACAGAGTTTGTAGGTTTTTCAGGTGTGTAAATGACATATTCGGCAAAACGCTGAGTTGGTTTCTACTGAGGTCTCTGTTGAATCAAAGATAATAGTCGGCATATTTCAAATTAGCATATACCAACTTGTGTTCTTCTTAAGAACGCGCGCACCCATTGGTTAATTGGAGGTGAATATTGCGTACGATATTCACCTCTGAATCTCGGAATATTTAGTCGGCAACAAAATAGCATCTGCCGGCAATCGTTTTGCTACRATTTCCGATGAGGAATTTGAAAAAATGAAAGTAAATGCCATTCCTATCAATACTAAAAAGGCAGCAAAGTATGGTCTAAAAGTTTTGCTAACAGTTTTGCGTGAACTTGTCACTCAAACAAAAGGTATCTGTTTGTTAGTTTTTATTGAATTTTTGTTTATAAAAATGAGTTACTTTGTACACAAGTTGGTATATGCTAAAACAATTATTCGCCGACATATGTACTTCACTCTATACATTGCCTATTCTGGCTACTAGTTAAGTATCAAGCTTTTCGACATATCCTCAGATTTTTAATYTTAAGTAATTTTAAGGGCGTATCCAAGATTTTACATGAGGGGGGAAATTAACCTCAACACTCTACCCCTCCCTCCCCCTCCCAAAAAATACAAAAACATAACAAATAAATTTCCAATGGGGAAGGGGTATCTAGAATTTCCCGTGTAAATTAACCTCAACAAATCACCCCTCCCTCCCCTCCCCTCCCCTCCCCTCTCCAAAAACAATGAACGTAACGAATGAACTGCCAATAGGTATGGGGTATCTACAATTTCCAATGAGAAGGTCCCACTAACCTCAACRAATCACCCTTCCCTCCCCTCCCAGAAAACACACGGACGTAAGTACAGCAGTGGCGCAGCTCAACGGGGTTGAACTGAAAGCACTTGAAGGCGCCTATGGTAGCCGCTATACAGTTCATGTATGAAGTGCCTATGGTAATGGTTATCTAGGTTTTCCCTTGAAATCTCGAGGGTTCACTGTCACTCCTTCCATCCCCTCCCTCTCCTCCCTAAAAACAAATAGATTGTTACTTACAAGAATTTTAGATGATATAAGCCAATAAATAATCTCTCAGGTAAGTATTTTATCTTATTTCGCGCCAGAGACCTGTAAAAAAAATATATAAAGGCCATAAAGCTATTATCATTGCAAATGACTTATTATGTGAAGCCACCAAATCGAAATACGGCAACCATCTTGAATAATTATCGTTCTGGACTGACTAGCTAGAAAAGCGTCCTTTGGTAACTGAACTATCGTTAGACTTACAAATGCTGAAGTACTAAGAGATATTTGAACACAGTGTCTGGCAACTCAGTAATCTCGTTGTCTTGCAATTCGCTGTGAAAAATGAAACAAATTATGTTTACTAAAGCCTGGTTCTCACTAGGGACGCAAGTAGACAAAACTCCAAGGTGCACTATCTAAAGGAGCGGCGCAGGGGCAAACACACGAGCGCAAGAGAACAGAACATTTTGTCAGTTTTTGTCAGTTTTTTTTTTTTTTTTTTTTCAGTTTTTCCTTCTCTAATGCGTTTACCACTCCTGGGTGGACGGCTTGATGCCTAACAGGCCTTGCGACCCAATTGATAAGGCAGCCGGTTGGCACGGGCACTGAAGATGGTCACCAGCGTCTTCAGTGGATCTTTTACGTACGTCCCCTATACAGGGTTATGTAGTGAAGACAGACGGGGCCTACGGTTTKAAGTCCTTGTCCGAGAAGAGAAAAGATGCGCAAGCCAACGCAAGATGCCTTGCGTTGGCTTGCGCTCGTGCTTATGCTTGCTTCTACTTTAGCACCAGTACAGTTTGTTAACTCTCTCCCTTGATTCAAGGGTTTCCCCCAAAGATTCTCAGGTATTCCTTCGTGTAAAACCTAACACAAAGGCTTTATATGATCAGTGGCTAAGAGCGTGGTTTATAGGCTAACATATATCACGAGTTAAGTTAAGAAAGAAATATCTTACATCTTTTCTAGGTGACGGGTGAAAGAAAAAGCATCTTGTCCTAGAAATGATATTCTGTTTCTGGCAAAGTCTCTGTAACAGAGAGAATGAAGATATATGCGATGATCATACTCCTTGTTCGTGAAGATTGACTCAGTACTTTTAAGTGTGACGTTGATAGCATGGAAAAACGACGTCCAGGTCCAAAACAAGAAGCAGTTCTATGGGGTTTCTTTTTATTCACGTTTTCTTCATGACAGGTTCTCATGGTTTCAGGTGGAGGTTAAATCATTGAGAACATTTCCGCTTTATATATATAGCGGTTTTTGTGAGCAGTTGGACCCGGAAATACGCCACAACTTAAGAATCTATTTTCAGTATTTTGACTTACATATCTGTAGTGTAGAAAGACATGTTACGCGGCATCGAGAGGATGTCCTTGTCTCTGCATCTTATGCTAATATGCCACGAAGGGTTCTTCTCGCAAAGGCATCTTGTGAAACACTGAACGGCAACTGGCGCTAAAAATGAGAAAAGATTTCGATGATAGTCTTTGTTCGTTGTTTTATACCAATTTTTGATAATTACGCTTGCAACAAAGACCAAGGTGGGTCGCCCAAGATATTGTTGTTTTTTGTTTTTTTGTTCTTTGTTTTGTTTTGTTTTGTTTTGTTTTGTTTGTTTTTGTTTTTTGTTGTTGTTGTTGTTGTTTTTTGTTGTTTTTTGTTGTTTTTTGTTGTTTGTTGTTTTTTGTTTTTTGTTTTTTTGTTTTTTGTTTTTTGTTTTTTGTTTTTTGTTTTTGCAATGAAACTTCCAACCCCGCAGACCGTTGGAAAGTCCCAAACGTTTGAAGCTATGAGCTAGTTCTTCGGGTCGCGTGATCGACTCGAGAAGTATAACGCATGATTATAGGAATAGAGCTTTCGCTTCTCATCAGAGTGAGACGGGTTGGATTTCCAAATTTGGTCTCACATTTGAGTAGAGTTGCTCGTTGGTTCTCTCCCGTGTTTCGATGGGTTTTTATTTCCGGATTCTCCGGTTTTCCTCCCTCTGCAAAAATCATCTTCTTATTGATCTCAATAGAYCTCTTCACCTTGGTTGTAATGTTTCCCCATTTCCCACGTGTCATTCTCTCGAGAATTTTAAGATTCTATGTTTTAATTCAAAAACTAATTCTTCTTACCTTGCTTTTGAACGGGTATCTTTGAAGTCGTAGCGTGGACCAGTGCAATCAACGCTAGAAGGTTGTAGTGAAAACTTTGTCCTTTCATATTTTCTGGGGGATAATTAGAAAATAGCATCAAATTAACAATTCTTACGTTTGCATTTCGGATTTTTTTTCTTGATTTTATAAGGAATTTTTTCTTGGTCTATCAAAACCATGTCATTTATGTATAAAATCTTGTTCCGATGCCAACTTCGATTAGAGAATTTATCATGTTTCTACGATTCTCCACAAGCTTCCGAATTCAGTGCCTTTGGCTTCTATCTATTAAAAACATTACTCAAAACTCAATTTGTTGTAAAATTTGGATGGACGCCGTGAAAACACGAAAACGCCGAGATCGCAAAAACGTGAAAAGTGCGGCTTTAAAATGTCCGAACAGTACCTGGAAATGTCCAGCTTTAGCAAAATTTCGTCATTTAGCATCGAAACCCGTCACAGTTTCTTGAGTTTAGATGCTCAAACAACCTTCAAAGACCTTAAATTCTTTTAAAATTTTAATACTAAATAATGGAAAGGATATTACCAAAGTACACTTCCGCAACCTATTGTTCGCTTACTTAACGTCGACGTTTATTTTWAAAATATTTTTACAATGAACATTCATTAACTCGTTAAGAAATCTTTGAACAAATAGCAGGCATCTCAGCGTCTTTTTAGACAAATTTGATAGGAAATATAGGCTGTGCAAGTTCTAAATATAGGAAAATATAGGATTTTTTCCCAAAAATAT
>NW_022258437.1:197515-229076 GCF_009602425.1 Actinia tenebrosa | reverse complement strand
CTGAACCCCCCCTTCAGCAGAAAAAACGATGCTTTTTTATATTGTTTTCCGTTGTGTTGACGGAAGAAACTCAATTAGCCCCCCTCCCCCCTAAAATTTTGGCTGGATCCACCCATGAAACCATTATGTTATGTTATGTAAAATTACAGCAAAAATTAATTAATTGRCCAAAAGGTCTTATTCACAGAATTTATTGAAACTGTATTCAAATTTGTTAAATAACAATGGCTTACTAATCTTCATAGAGTGACATGTATGATTTGTCAGTGGGAATAAATTATTTTCACCATTTGAATTAATGTTTATTTTTATGTTATAAATTATTTCCTTTGTCAAAATAAAGAGCATAGTGGATTTTGTATGAATGTAAAATTTACGTCATGTCATGTGGCACAAACAAGGCACGGTTTAATCCAATCATGGCTTGCTAGACCTTAGCTCACCCAATCAAAATGGTCATACAGACKCATCGTATTGTATGCTTATGGTCAGGGAATGGCGTGATCATGGTTAAACAAGGCTAAAAATAATGGCTGTTTAAGGTCGAACAGAATGACTGGCAATAAGTCTGATCAACATGTGATCAGTCAAAAGGACTGGCCTAAAAGGTGTTTGGCAAAGTCACAGCCCACTTTGTCTGGCCAGACCTTTGACTGGCCGTTATATTTAGCCCTGGCCATGGCAACGGTGTAAGACACAATCATGGTCATGGCATATGACATGACCATGGTCACAGCTTATGACACCATTGTCAGGGCATGGCATAGTCATTGCATATGATAATATTACGACCATGGTCTTGGAATGGCATGGTCACTGTGTATGGCACGACAATGGTCACAGTCACAATGTATTCCACTTAGTATAGAATACGTACTAATGTTTCTATTGAGGTAGAAATCTCTTTTTATCTGATACCAAACCTCTTGCTGTGGGGTACTGCTTGGAGTTAATGTCTTCCTGTGGGGGTGGGGCAGCTGTTTGGGGGCGCTTGCTTTTTCGCCTAATTTAAAATAAAGATAGTCAAAAATCAAGATTTTCACGATCTAGTATTGCTAGTTTTCAATCATTCCCAAGGGAGAGAAAAGACAATATCAAATGACTAGGTGGCTATGTTGGTTGATATTTAACAATTATTCGCCGAAGACAAATTGAATATCGGGGAATATTTACCGAGACACRAGTCTTCGAGCGCCGAGGTAAATACTCTCCGATATTCACTGAGGCTGAGGAAAATAATRTTGCTTTAGTATAAATACACAGGTGATTCTTTCAAAAAAAAGGRAAAAAAGAAGATAGAAGACATTTTTTCCGGTAACAGCAACAAAGCGGCTGGTCGCCATTTTGGATTATCGCTGAAGGTGATTATCGTGTGATAGTGTGAGTTTCTYGACCAATCAGCACGCGAGATTTTCAATAATCACCTGTGTATTTTTACTAAAACGAAAGAATTAATTGACAAGTATTTTGTTAAATTCAACCAAGATGGCGGCTATGACATCATGTGAAATGAAGAATAAATCATGATGAGGAGAATTCCATATATTCCCTATGATATTATCCAGTTATGAATAATAATAAGGAAAAATACATTAGAAATCAGTCACTACACCCTAGAAGTCTATAAATTCAATACGGAAGCATCCTCATGTGTGTTTAACTTGAACATGGAAGTGGGCAGGGGGAAGAGAGGCAGGAAGGGATGAATGGGAATGTGGAAGGAAGGGATGGATGGGAATGAGGAAGGAATGGATGGATGSGAATGAGTGAGAATAGAGAGGAACAGCTTGGCCAGAAGCTCCATCTTTAAAAGGGCCCTTTAAAGCTTAGTCAATTAAAAATTTTCTTACCCTGTCTTTGGTCTGTCCGGTCTATCTGGTCGGTCTCTTCTCTTTGATCTTACTTTCGGTTTGCTCAAAAGGATGCTAAAACAAAATGATATTTTTATGACAGAGATAAAAAAGGTGAAAGTAACTATATTTAAAGTTCATAGCTCTTTCAGCTTCTTGTCTAGTATTCTAGGAGGAGCCCACAGTGTGCACTTAACCCCTTAACCCCTGGGGGGATACTCCGACTCTATCATGTCAGCTCGCGTATTGGGTTTTTTTTTTTTGATGACCATAATAACGGTGCTTCTCGGTGCTTGTTTCGGTCAATACGAAAGTAGAAACCTTGAATATGACAGAAAACTCAGCAAAAACTTGGAACTTGAGTGAAATTGCATACCCTGTTTATGACAAGAGGCTCGAAAAACTATACCCYGTTCAGCGGATCATCCCCGCATAGTCCATATATGGGAGTACCCCCCCCCCCCTGGGACTTAACCCCCTCTCTCCATCAGTGCACTTCTTTAAGGGCATTCAACGCTGAAGAAGCTACACAGATTACGTAGAAGTCAAAACAGAATAGATCCTGAGAATCAAACTGTAGATCTCTAGTTCTGAAGGTGTACACTAAACCAAAAGGAAGTGAGCTACACTTGCTCCTAGAAATCAATAGTCCTTTAGTTTTTAGCTTCATTGTTTGTTGTGCACAGTTCAGACAGTGTATATCATGTGTAAATATTTTAACATACACCTAATTGAAAAAACGTAGTCGGGTTCGAGAAGGTCATATCATYGAAGCTAAGACCRAAAAGGATTTTGGGTACTCCGAAATGTGTATTATATTTGCATAAAGACATGTAAAAATGCACAGTAGAGCAAAGTCAGTCGACCTAGATTAACAACATGCCAAAGCCATGATGCATAAAATGTGCACAGGAAGGGAAAACTGCAATAGGCATAAAATTAGCATAATTGTTTGTCTTCCCATGCTCCCCTTCGGTCTTAGCTTTGATGATATAACCTTTTTTTGAACCCGAGAACGTTTTTTCAATTAGGTGTATATTTTAACAATTCTCAAGGGAATGTCATGTGTTTTCAAATGGGCAATGTGCATACAAAGCTAAAAAGATTTATTAACTAGAATGACCAGTTAACTAATAGATACATACTCTGCATCAAGAGTGAGATCCTCTTCATCCTGTAAAGCTGCGTCAAGTGCAGCCTGTACTCTGGGTGCAACAGCAGGTCCCTCGTAATCTCTAGTGGTTCTGTTTGGCATGTCTAGCTCAATAAGTATAATGTTTTCCCCCTATAACAAGCACAAGAWACCAATAAACCCTGAGATAAGAGGCAAACGTACTGAAGAAATAGAAAACTCGGGAGCCTTCTGTGTGTAGTTATACAGCATGAAGGGTTAGGTAGAACAGAAGAGAAGTGTTAGGAGAAGCATGACGTGTAGGGGAGTGCTTCCCCATACTTCTTGAGTGTTCTGCTATTTCCCAAGTGCTTTACAAATCCACACTGCACAGCATACAAGTTTTTAATTTCTTTGATAAAATACAAATTAGATTAATCATTATTTTGAATACGAATGACAAAATAGAAAGTGCGTGCCRGTGCTGTGTGCTCTCATAAAGCACATGCTCCCATCCAATCAGAACACAAGATTTATGATTATACTACTTTAATGCTACCCTTGATTCCAATGTTTTCCTCTTGTGTTGCACACCATGAGTCAGATTAGAAAGAGTATTTACACACCTTAAATCTAGGGTGACCACCCATGGCAGCAGCTATTCTTGCATACTCTGTTATTGGCCTTTTGTTTCCAATAGCCGAGACTGGTCGTTTAGCCATTGCTTGTTGACTATAAAAAAAATACCATTATTATCATTACACACCATAATCAGTCATTACTGTTCAGTTTTGCAATGATTTTCATTTTATTATCTTTGGTATTTTTTTGTAAGATTACAGCAAGTTCAATTTTGACGTGGAAAGCCTGTTTGAAACAGGAATCCTGGTTTTTCAAGAAAAAATGTAGGGTAACCTATAATTATGTTTTTATCCTGGGGGAGGGGGGGGGGGGAATGACCCTGAAAATGACAGGAAACTCAGGAAGAACTTGGAACTTGAGTGAAATTGCATACCCTGCAGTTTATGACAAGAAGCTCGAAAAACCATACCCTGTTCAGCGGATCATCCCTGTATAGTCCATATATGAGAGTACCCCCCCCCCCTACCCCTGGGGTTTTCATTCATCATTCCTTGGTGTAGAAAGACATTTATCCAGCTGGCCACTCATTGTATTTAATATGATTTTTGAATCCTTTTATTTTTTATTGTTTCTTTGATGGAGTTCTTTTTCCTAGTCCTTTCTTCCTTCCTCAAATCATTCWTCCATTGGTAGTTAGGCTGGCTAATCATTATTATTAATGTTCTATATGATTTTTGAATCCATTCTGTCTTTGATTGTTTCTTTTGTGCCTTTATTTTTTCTTTCTTCCTTCATTCCTTCAATCATTCATTCATGCATTCATTGGTAGTTATATATATGTAAATGTACCTGTTATTTTCTGCCAAGGGTTTTAGCTTCCATATCTCATTTTCTTCATCATAATATGCTCTGCTCATTAGTTTTGTTTTTTCCTCAGGTGGAATAAAACTTTCCACTATGAGTGTCCTAAAATAGTGATTAATTAATAGATTAATAAAGCAATAAATAAAGAATGAACAAACAAACTAAGAAAACAACAAATGAATGAATAAATAAATGAACAATGTATGGATGAATGAATGAATAAATGGGACCAATAGAGGTGTGGATGGATAATATGATGTATGGTTGGATGGATGGATGGATGGATTGATCTATGGATGGATGGGGTGGATGGATGGAACAAAATGGGACGAATAAAGTTGACTTACTTCAGTTTTAGTTCTCTAGTTAAGTCTTCTTGTGCTTGTTCAAGTTCTTGTCTTTCTCTTATATGCACTTCTTGTTGGTCTGTAATCTCTGATTTTATTGCTTGTAGTTTCATAAACAGCTACAAAAAGATGAAAAAAACAAATGATTCTCATCTAACTTGCAGCAAACATTCAGTACCATAATCCCAATAAGCCCTTGCAGTGATGGAACACCCCTTGCAGTGACAGTACAAGCCCTGAAGTGATGGAACACCCCTTGCAGTGATGGTACAGCCCTTTGAATGATGGGATACCCCTTGCGGTGGTGGTGAAGCCTATAGGGTGATGGAACACCCCTTGCAGTGATGGTAAAGCCCTTGGAGTGATGGGATACCCTTTGCAGTGATGGTGAAGCCTATAGGGTAATGGAACACCCCTTGCAGTGATGGTACARCCCTTGGAGTGATGGGATACCCCTTGCAGTGATGGTACAGTCCTTGAAATGATGAGATAACCCTTGCAGTAATGATACAGCCTTTTTAGGGACACCCCTTGTAGTGATGGGACATCCCTTCCAGTGATAGTAGAGCCCGTTATTTGATAAGTCCCTGCATGGATGGGATAGCCCCTACAGTGATGGGTCCCCCAATACAGTGACAGAGCAAGCATTGTACTTAAGACATTATACTTTGTATACATTCAATCAGTTGCCCTCACCTTTTTTAATTTTTTGGTTTTTATTTCCACTTCTTGTTGAAGTGTTGTGTAAGTTTCTCTAACTTCCAAGGTGTCTTCATCTTTGGATTCCAGCTTCTGTTGCATTTCTCTTTCTTTGCGCTTTAAATTGAGAACACAAAAATATCAAAAATCAAACTTACTTCACATGAGATTCATTCAGTTGACTGATACCAAGCAATAACAATAACCTCTTGTCGATAGAATGATGGACAGTCCTTGCCTGTCATTGTAGTTACCTTTTGCTCTGCTATTTCCTGGCGTGTCTGTTCCAGTGCTCTTTCCTGCTCTGTTGTCTTATCAACGATACTCTTACCGCCCACCAGTAGCTTACTCTCCATCATCTAGGTTAACAAATGAGAACAATGTCATTGTGTTCCACACTGAGTCCATGCTGTAATCATACCCCATGATTGATGTTTTCTTGGCATATATGATAYGGGACTTAAGCATTGACCAATACAAGGATGGCTATGCCAAAATGATGAAGCAATCACATAATTTTTCAATAACGTTTTTCATGTGTCATATGTTCATGGTCTAGTCTTGTCATTTTACTTGAGCGTTATGATTAGTTGCTTTTTCCCATCCTAGAGAGATCAGCAGAGAAAAGCAATACCAAGCTCAAGGATATTCAGTGCATGGATGAAATACTGTTCTGAAAATGTGCTTGAGTCATCATTTTGCTATTGCTATCTGTTATATCCTTATTTATGACACCTAACATACCACAGGAATATATTACCTTTATTTTGGCCTCAAGAGATGCCTGTGCTTCCCTCTGCTTCTTTACTTCTCTTTCTTTCTGCTGGATCACACCAAGTAATTTCTCTCTTTCCTATAGTACATTAGCAATAATATAATAAATATTTAAAACATCTCATAAAAATAGATTTGATTTTTAGATTTATTTCAAAGATGAAGGAAGAATTTCCAAAACTCTGGAAATAATTTTTAAAATATGGCCATAATCCACCAGTAAAAATGTTATGAAAACTTATTAATAAAATTAGATTTAATATGTTAAAGATAACCTGAAGATGTTCCAAGGGATAGAGAAATGCATTATTTTGAATTATTATAATTATGTTATTAATTTTATAGTAAGATCTCTTTTTACATGGAGATATTTTCAACCTTTGATTGACACCATTTCTTTCCCAGGAAAATTTTGGGACAGTCTCTAAATTTGCAAGCTTAAATAAGTACGATTAAAGCTTTACTAGACATACTGTATAGTATTACACAGTTTTAACAAAGGCTATCTGTTGTGACCAATACCCAAAGTCTTCATCAATGGTTCATCAACATGGTCCATGGTTTCATTGCAGCGCATATATAGCCGTTACCGCTGTTTGCATTGCTACCCAGCCACCCCAGACAAAAATTGCAACGTGCACTTTGCAATAGACTGCCGTCAATCAAACATGTTGACATCATTTACACGCACATGCATGTGTGATTCTAAAGGCACCAAAACTTGTTGATTGTTTACAAGTATTATGAGCCACACTCACCGGGCCTATCCATGTGTAAATGACATCAACTTGTTTGATTGACGGCAGTCTRTTGCAAAGTGCACGTCACGGTTTTTGTTTGGGATGGTCGCGTAGCAATGCAAGTGGCGGTAACGCAATTTCCAGTAAGCTATTTATTTTAAATTGTACTGTACTTCGTAATATTCAAGTGAATGACTAAGAACTACCATACTCGTGTGCTTAATTTTTTTCAAGTAAAAAGATGATGCTCCCTTTAACACAAGCTTGATATTTACTAGAAATATGTCTAACCTCTTTCACCATGCTGTGATTTTCTAGGAGAGCTTTCTTCTCTTCTTCTAGTTTAGCTTGTTCTGATTTCATTAAGTCTTCTACTTGCCCTTCTTCAGCTTCTTCATCATCATCTTCACTCTCTATCKCAGTACCTTGGTTGTAAGTAGAGAAAATAAGTCCTTTGTGTACTACAAGCAGGCTTGTATTGTATTTAATAATTAGTTTCTATACCACTTGTCTGTCTGTCTATCAGACTGCCCTTCTACTTATTGTCTTCTGTCTGTCTGTCTGTCTGTCTGTCTACTAATTGTCTGTCTGTCTACAGTACTTGACATGTTGTCTTTTTGTCTACTTATATTGTCTTTCTACATGTACAGACTGCCCTTCTAGCTACTTATCGTCTGTCTGTCTGTATGTCTGTCTGTCTGTCTACTAATTGTCTGTCTACTAATTGTCTGTCTGTCTACAGTACTTGACATGTTGTCTTTTTGTCTACTTATATTGTCTGTCTACATGTACAGACTGCCCTTCTAGCTACTTATTGTCTGTCTGTCTGTCTACTAATTGTCTGTCTGTCTATAGTACTTGACATGTTGTCTTTTTGTCTACTTATATTGTCTGTCTACATTGACTTATTATCTGTCTGTCTGGCTRTCTACAGTACTTGTTGTCTGTCTGTTCTGTCTCAGTGGCATTTTTTCTCAGCTGCCTGACTCTTGCCTCTTGCAGTCTATCAGCGCATTATCTACAGTATCTGTCTGTTTTTCTCACCATCTGGTGCTCTTCTCTTCTTCTTTTTCTTCTTCTTCCCACCTTTCCTTTCCAATTCACTTTTCAATCTGTCAGAAAACAAGACATTAATATACCCCAAAACACTGGAAGATCCATGTAATTTCAAACCAAGAAATAAAATGGTTTAAAAATTATGTGCTACCTGGCAATCTCTTCCTGGAATTCCCTAAGCAGTGCATCTTTAGGATCTTCATTGATATGTGGTTTGTTCTTGATATTCTTTGCTCTGTTCGCATACCTGTCATTGAATGATTGTCAGTACAAAGGTAGTGGAGTAGAGGGAGAGGGAGAGGGGGAGTAGAGGGAGAGGGGGAGGGAGAGGGGGAGTAGAGTGGAGGGAGGGAGAGGTAGAGGGGGAGTAGAAGGAGAGGGAGGGGGGATGGGGAGTAGAGGGAGAGGGAGAGGGGGAGTAGAGGGAGAGGGAGGGGGAGTNATCATTACTGTTTCATTAGAAACACCAACGCAGCTCACACTAGTTTTTAGCTATAGTTATATCTTCTGATCATAAAGTCATTAGTACAGTTTCATCAGTGCACCTACTTATTTCCCAGCAGAACTTCAGGAGAGCAGTATTCCATTGTTCCACAGAAGGTAGAGAATAACTTCCCTTCTTTCATGTAGGCCGCTGACCCAAAGTCAATTAATTTGATACTAAAAGTTTCATCTAAGATGATGTTTTCATCCTGGAAGCAATAATTATAAGGTAAGTTGAGGTAACAACAGGTACATGTTAAAGACCATTTTATGGATCACACTGTCATAATAATGTGATTTGGTTGGCTTGATGCCTCAAATAACTATGATTGTTTGGGAGTCTATTTACTAGTAAGAAGATCCTGAAGGGGGAGGGGAGGTGGGTGTGCCAATCCCATTTCCCAACAATTTCTCCTTTTTTACAAATACCAAACTTTTTTCTTTGAAAAAATGTACACACCCCCATCTTTTCCACATTCCCAGTGACCTAAATCCCATTTTCCCCATGAATCCCAGTTCCCACTTTACCCTTCATGACCCTCTCATGTGGCTCATGTTTAAACTTTTTGCAATCTGTTTAACTTCATTGCTAAATTTCCTTAGAACAGATGTCTGATTGAAGCAAAGGGAGGATCTGTCTCTTTCCATTTCTCTCCCATTTTATTTTCTTTCCCTTCTTATCAAGGTATGAAATATAAAGGTTGTGGTTTTACATACCTTGACATCCCTGTGTAAGATGCTTTGGTTATGAAGGAATGATACTGCAGACACTAGCTACAATCATAAGCAAAAAAGGTGTCAATAAAAACTTATTAATATTATTATGTATTTAATATATTTTACAGTATTTAAACAGTGAGCCCATATCTCTAAAAAGGTTTTTCAATGGGGACCTGCAAACTTCATTATTTTTCAATACTTCATAAAATGTTTTTAAAAGAGTTTTAAGTTATTATTGAATATTATTATTATTAGTAATATCTTTAATAAATTATGCACAGTTCAACTTTCGTCACCCAAATAAATATTTTCACACTTTAACCAAACAGTGGAGAGATCTTAGTTTTCAAAAAAAGCATTGGGCTTAATTTTTTTTCATGTCATAAATGGAGATTGAGTGGGTCAAAAGACATGTCAATACTTTCTGACAGTGACTTGATAATTAAGTTAACAGGAAGAATAAATTGTTAATGATACACTGTATGTACACGTAATAAATCATCATGGTTACCTGTCTAAAAATGTAAGCACACAGAGGTTCATCCAGAGCTGGCTGTCTGTCAATAAACTCAAATAAATCCATCCCTGAACCATGTTTCTCCATAACCAGCTGGAAAAACTCTTCATTTTCAAATGCATTGACCATCTGCAATACAATTAAGCACCTATTTACTCTCAAATGGTCAAAAGTAAAATGAAACATGGAAGGAGGAGGTATTGAGTGGTAGAGGGAGAGAAGAGGCAGTGGGAGAGGGAGAGGAGAGGGAGAGGAGAAGGAGAGGGAGAGAGAGAGGGAGAGGAGGAGTAGAGTAGAGGGAGGGGGAGGGGGGAGGGGGAGGGGGATTAGAGTGTTGAAGGAGGGAGAAAGGAGTAAGGTGCTGGGGGATGAGGAAGTAGGGTGTTAGGGGAGAGGGAATAGGGTGTTAGGGGGAAGGGGATTTAAGGTTTTTCAAGGGAGGGGAAGTAAGGTGTTAAGGTTGTTGAGGTGGATAAAGCATATCTACAATTATCAAAGGACTGTCAGTCATGACAGAAATTTTCTGGAAGTTAGGGGGTGTAGGGTATTGGGGAAATGGCAGGCAAGCCTCAGATGTAGTTAAGGAGGTACGTACAGATTAATATATTTCCTGGAATCAAAGATTAATTACCTCAGCGTGGTTATTGACTCTTCATAGTTATAACTTGCTGGACCCTGGGAAAGTTTTGAAATTTATTTTATGATGGTTTACAAGCAATCCTGTGATAATCTATTCAAAAGACACAATACAGTGTATATCAGCCATGCCTAATATCTCCAACATGGCATACAAGCAAGAAACAAGTGACACATTTTTACCCCTTGGTTCCCATGAATGCCAACATGGTAGAGATGGCATAACATGCATGCRAAGTTAATCTCCATCAATAAAGCAAAGTACAAGCACTGCTGAGTAATTATATTTAATGGTATTTTGAATTCATAACAGGTACCATAGATATCTTTAGACCATATGCACAGTGTAAATTAATCTATTCTGATGTTGACTTACAATATTGGCAACCATGACAGTCCTTGCATTTCCTCCAAGAGAATCTACAAGAGGCAAGGTCCAAAACTTACATTGTATTTGAGATTTTGCCCGCAGGCTGGTGCTGCACAATAGGACAAAGGAGTCCCCTTTGAGGTACATTGGACCAGTTTCCAAGCCCATAAAATCCCCATACCCATCCCACAATCAACCCATTAAGAAATCTTTAGTAACGGCCAGACACTGAGGGTGGTCACTGCCAGGGTTTATTTACGTCCTCAGTCAAGTGGTTCTTTTACATCCCTCCATTGCAGGGGTGAGGTACTGTAGTGTGGAGAGACGGGACCACCATTTTATGTGGTCATCCAAGCCACGYGAAGGTCTAACCATTTGTAACTGTTATTACAAAGGTAGCACCTCCTCCTTTATTTTAAGAACCTGAGTGTTCGTCCGGCAGAGGATTGAAGCATGACCTCCAGCATGAAAGTCCATCGACCAACTGAGCCAACCAGGTAACTGTTAAATATTGCGACAATTCTTGTGACAATCTTTATTGTCACAATTTTTGAAACATGTTATTATAGCCATTCTGAGGTTGAGGAATGAACTGGATCACAATGCACTGCATAATAAAATTTAAGTTTTACCAACCTTGTAGTAGCCTTGTTAGCTTGGAATCTCTGTAGGGTATGTGTGTACTCTTGCCATCAACCTTCACATATTAAGACATATAATATGATATTATAGTAGTAATAAACTATGTGTTTGGTGTGTGTAAGGAAATAGAGAGAATAAGAGAAAAATATCAAATGCCCTCGGCCGGAATCAACCCACGTCTTCAGTATTCTAGTGCGATGTGTTATCCACTACACCACAAGGATCAACCACGCTGGTAACGCAGCCGGAATATGAAATGTAGGGTACTCGTGAGGACCCCAGAGCAATATTTTTTTCTCTATAGGTAAGTTGAACACCATAAGTATGTATGCAAAGGATAGACATAGTATAGTAGTAATAAATTATGCGTTTGGTGTGTGTAATGAAATAGAGAGAATAAGAGAAAAATATAAAATTCAATATCTTATTCTCTCTAATATAATATTAATAGATTGATATAACAGCACACTGTATGATAAATCTGGATATTTTATCAATGATTATAAAATTAAACTATTAAGTACATTTGTGTTTAATTATTTTTTTCTTCTTCTCTCAGTTAATTGTTCATTTGTTTCCCATTCATGTCTTCATCCAACCATATTATTCCTTCATTCATTCATTTTCTATTTAGTAATACTCACCAAAGCAGAGATGACATTACCAAGGGCAGATAGCGACAGATTGATTTTTGTGGCTTCTTTCAAACGGTCTCCCTGATACAAAAAGAGCAGTTATAAAGTAAAGATAAAAATGTAAACCAAAAACATATCTCCCTCTGTTCCTTTGAAAATACATTCTGACAAAGGTCATGCCAAGATAAATTTTATTTGAAACACAGCATGGTCACCGGAGTCAAGAATACACTGCGTAGATGACATCTTTCAAACCAATCAAAGACACTGCATTATTTATCTATCATGTTAAGTACAGCACATCTATATGGCCTGAGTGTATTTTCACTCAAGATCTTGAGAAAATGATTTTGATTTTTTCTTGATTTTTAATAAGTAAATTTTACAGAATTTCATAGATTGTCTGACTGGATCATATTTACCACAGCTCCAGTCTTGGATTGTCTTTCACTTCCAGCTAAATCCACCAAGTTTAATTTTCCTACACGAATGTGAGCTTCACCTTCAGGATCAAGCTGAAATAAACCACAAAATTTCAGATCAGAATTTTCCTCTAGGTTCACCTGTCTTCCTCCCTAAAAACAAGATCATTGCTACTAATGCTGCTGTTGTTACAAACACAGGTGTTGTTGCTGCTGTTGCTGCTGCTGTTGCTAGCTGTTACTGATTGTACTGCTGTTGTTGTTAGTGCTGATTGCTGTTGTTGCTTCTGTTGTTGTTTCTGTTAGTTGCTGCTGTTGCTGCTGATTGCTGCTGCTGTTGCTAGCTGTTACTGATTGTACTGCTGTTGTTGGTGCTGATTGCTGTTGTTGCTTCTGTTGTTGTTGCTGTTAGTTGTTGATGTTACTGTTGCTGCTGCTGCTAATTGCTGCTACTGTTGCTGTYGTCAGTTATATCTTTATTACGTGCATTATTTACTATACTTACAACACTGCATTCCACAGTGATAATGAAGATAGCATGTGATCTGGATGAATGCTCATTCATATTTGTAGCTCTACATAAAAGATATAATTAGCACAACCAAGAGTTAATATGTACATGTAATTATAACCTGTAACCAGTAGTGGATTTAGAGAGAGGTTGCAAGGATCCCATGCCCCACCCCCTCATCCCTCCCAGATTGGAGTTGGTTGGTTTAAACATTAAACTTAAGGCCACTGTAAATTGCTAAAAAGGCGCACCTTCTTAAATTTGTGAATTCCCCTATTCAAATTTCTGCCAGTGCAACCACAGAATGACAGACTTACCCAACGGCTCTGTTCTGGTTGCCAACACTCATCACATGTTCTATTTCTTTGACACTTTTGCAGACAAAAGATTGAAGATCCTGCAAAATAATACAATATTTTTTCCCTAATAAATAAGAATACTAATTTATGGTATGGTTTTATGGTAATAATATTATAGGACGTGCATGCTCCTCTCATTTCTGAGCTGATATAAGTCAAGGCACAGGTAATGGAACTCACAGGTCAAACTAAATTGGGTTAAATTGTGTTCTCTAAGGGAAGGGAAACCAGATTGAACCTGAAAAAACTCTCAAACGATTTCTACTCAACAGTGATCTACTTTARTCCAGCAATCAAACCAGAGACCCAGAAATGAGAAATTAAAGCAGTACTACTACACCACCAAATTAAACCTGCTCCATGAGATTCATTACCTTGACATACACTCCAGTATCAGGCCTCTCTTTCAATTCAAGTCTCTTTTTCATATCTTTGGCCAACAAGTCTTTGATTTCTTCTTGGTAGATTTCCAGGTAGGATGCTCTGACTAGATACTGCTGGTTGGTGGTACGAGCAATATGAGTGAAGATATGCTCAAATGAGTTCGGAATTACTCCTTTGAGTTCTGGATCTGACTTGACACCTATGGTACAATGATCAAATATAATTAAATTGTAAGACCAGCATTAACATTTCTCTACTGAAGAAATAGAAAACGCGCACACRTGCGTGCTGTGTGCTGTCATAAAGCATGCGGGGGTTGGCATAACATGAGAGAAGTGTTAGGAGAAGCACGACGCGTAGCGATCGAGTGCTTCTGGACACTTCTCGAGTGTTCTGCCAATCCCCAAGTGCTTTATGACTGCACACAGCACAGCAAGCAAGTTTTTTATTTCTTTTATATAATACAAATTACAATAATAGATAGGAATGACGCAACGGAAAGTGCGCGCACGTGCAATGTGCTCTCATAAAGCACGCCCTCCAAACCAATCAGAACGCAACATTCATAACAGTTATTTTATAATTTGCAGTACTAAGATAACTGTTAAGAGGCAATGTCTGTAAAAATCAAACATAATCGAAAATCCGTGGCCAAGTTGAAAAAATCGATTTTGTTCATATTCTACCCTCAGTCCGCCTAATCTTCACCTCCCCCTGTCTACAGGATATTTTTCCAAAGTTCGTTTTCAGAGTACAAAATAAAAATTTCGAAAAGTCATTTCAAATATTTATTTTAATTTTTAATTTTTGAATTCGAAAATTGAAAATTGACATTGATGAGATAATATTCGAATTTTGACATGATCATAAAAAATGAAAATTCAAAAATCAGGCAAATTTCATATGTCCAATTCACGCCAACTAAATTGAAAAGCTCTTTGTGGAGTGTTACATGGACCCGTAGCGAGCCTTTAGTCTCTTTAGTCAAACTTTTGGTTCGCCACTACTCCCCCCACCCCCCTCGCTACGGCCCTTGCTATGATTACCAACATAGCATTACTGTCTAAGTATATGACGAGCAAAAACTAAAGAAGCCGAAATTCAGTACTAGGTAYGAACAATAATCAAGCAATTTATCTTTTAGGTAGGATCTCCCGGTGTTTTTTAGTCTAAATGTCCTAAATCTGGACATAAATGTAACTCTTTTTAGAACTCTGAAGTTTTATGGGCTTGTTTATAAGTGTCATATAGATCGTGCCGACGCGTGTGTTTACATGCTTGTTTCAAATTGTAATTTTTAAGTAACAGCATTTTAAAGTAATGTCGAAAAAGAGCAAAAAAATACAATTTATTGCTCAATATTCAATCGACAACTAATAATATCAAAACAAATGTCAGAACTGAACACCAAGAAAATATATTAAGGATATATTTATGTCTGCCTCGAAAAGGTTTCGTCGGATGCCAATCTCAAACAACGCAAATTTCTCTGAATTCGAAAGTTTCGTATAAAGCGCTCATTGAATAACCCAAGCTGAATTTTACATATGATTTTGCTTGACATTCGAAGGTATTATGGCTGGAATTTCAGATAAATCCGAACACCCGGTGCAAATGAAAATGCGCTTTGCAAACTAAGGGTGAAATTTGAATATTTGAGAACMTGAAAAATGTAGTTTACAAAATGTTCCTGTTCGCTTAATAGAACGCGTTTCCCCATTCATTTTTTAGCTTAAAATAATCATTAACCTTTCCTTTACTTTATTTCAAAAACAGATCTTCTCTAGTTTGCTTCATTTTTATACGCGAGYGCCTTTTTCAGACCTACCATTTTCACCTCGGATTTAGGCTGAAATGAGGGCACCGACGGCCAAAATCGATTTTCACGATTTTCTCAAAATAAAAGTGAAATTATTCAAAATGAACATCAGTAAGTTTATTGGAATGGTATTCCACATCTTTGGACCAAATATGAACAAAATCGATTTTTTCGACTTGGCTGCTGGATGTTTGATTCTTACAGACATAGCCTCTTAATAACTTAAGATTATCAAATAATATAGACCTTTTTATCTAGGGCATAATGTTTTCCCATTTCAGACCACATATTTGATCATTCTCTTGAGAATAAGATTATTTGTTTGAGTTGTATTCATATTCCTTCTCATTATCAACCTACTGTTAAACAAGGAAATGATTCTCTAGGGAATGAAACATAGTCTGAAAAGGGCAAAACATTACCACGAAGCTAAAGAGGGCTACACTGTAGTAGCATCATTTTCTTTACTCTCCTATATCTCAATTAGCATGCATTTTCGATATATTAATAAAAAATAGGTATTTTATTTGTAATAAATGCATTTTAYACCAGAGAAATCAAGGTAGAGACTCAAAAACACTATTCATATAAGATCCCATCGGCATCTCCAGGATTGTCCTATCAGGAATTATGGAACCTGAGACCTCAAAAATGCATGCTTAATTTGTGCTCATATGATAAAGGAAAGTGTGAAAAMATTAAATTAACCCTTACCTTCCATGGTAAATGTCTTGCCTGTTCCAGTCTGACCATAGGCAAAAATTGTTCCTAAATGAAATAAGGAAATAAATAACAAACAAAAATGAAAAACAAAACAAAAAATGACATATATGACATTCAAGAATGGTGTGCTCTAGAGCAATCATAAACAAGTGGTCCTTTAATTTGAGATCACTTGGACCAACAACAGCAACGTTTTTATCGTACCTAGAATTAATACATGCATATTTACAAAGAAAATTTAAATAACTAATTTAAGTACAGGCCCTAGCTAATAACTATAAAGTTAAAAAGGCACTAGGACCATCATCTCATGATATCATCTGAGGCACTCTGAAGGTCTAAAACTAGGTCTGAATTATCATCTATAGAATTATACTTTTCATTTATATATATCTGCCTTTTTATATCCTTTTTTTTAATTCATTTTATTTTATTTATTTTATTTATTATTATTATTATCATTTATTATCATTTTTATTTCTGTGTGTTTGTGTTTTCTCAGGGCCTCACTGAAAATCACCTATTGTGAGTGGGCTCCCTGATGAAAGATTACTATTATTTATTTATTTTATGACCATTTGCAGATCTGTATTTTTCAAGGGAGCAACTTCTACTCAGATATTTTAGGACCATGACTGTTGGTCTGGCTTGGGCTAGCTTGAACTTGCAATGACCTCCTGTCTAATAGGCCTAAACTCATGAATGACTATCCAGCTGTAGCTATTTAAACTGCATTAAATAATTTCTCATGATCACTCACCATTGTATCCCTCTAGGACTGAGTCTACCAGCTGTCTAAAGGTTTCATCATAAAGATCCAACTGCTTGGAGCTGAAAGTTTTATAAAAACACATAACATGAAGTTAGAGAGAGACAGGAGTAAGGTATACATAGGTAATATTAATCAATTGGGATCCCTGTGGTAATCGCCCCCAAGACCTTACCCTATTCATGACCAAAGAGTCAGTGTCATTCTTAACAGTTGCGCATGCTCGGAAAAATGCCAATAATTCCAAGAACTCTTGACTAGTTAAAATATTTTTCATGATAATTGATTGAAATTATTGTTTTGTGGTCACCCAAGCAAATTTGAGTATTAGTCCATATTACTTGGCTCAACCTCAATCCCAAAGTATCAAATCTGGTATGCCAACTATTAGTGCTGTTCTACTCTAGCCGTGAACACTCAAGTTTGACAACCAATCAGATTACGAACCGAAAACAATAGAATTCGAGTTACATGTATTGAAAGTCTATAAAAGCTATTCAAGGAGATGAAATGATGAAAGAGAAAGAAAAAATAAAAGTATATTTACACAAATAAAAAATAAAATAAAATAAAGTCAAGTGTTCATGGTTAGAGTAGAAGGACAGTAATCTAGTTCATCTTGAAGGGTTAGGCAAGGGCGGATCCAGGGGGGTCAAAGGAGGGCTGAAGCCCCCCTTCAGCAGAAAAAACAAACAAAACAAAACTGAAGAATTAGATGCTTCTTTTATTGTTTTCCATTGTATTAAAGGAAGAAACTCAAGTAGCCCCCCCCCTAAACTCAATTAGCCCCCCCCCCCTAAAATTTTGGCTGGATCCACCCTTATTAGGGTTTAAGGCTTAGTGTATCTGAAACTTTAGACAAATGTAAACCATTTACTTACTTCCAATCATAAACAGCATCGTAAGTAAACACCTTAGGAACTTCATTTGGTTTTAATAAATTCTTGATTTCCAATGTTCCTTTCTTCACATTTATTTCGACCACTCTATTTGAAAAATAAGAAAATTACAGAATCACAATACACCTAATTACCTTCAAGCAAAATGCTTTTCTTTTTCAGACCATGTGTCATTCTCTAGAGTATTATTTCTTAGTTTAACAGTTTCACACGAGGCGACACATGGATGTGGATACAACTCAAACAAAGAATCTTATGNTGGATACAACTCAAACAAAGAATCTTATGACGACACATGAATATGGATACAACTCAAACAAAGAATCTTATTCTGAAGAGAATGACACATGGTCTGAAATGAGAAAAACATTAGAAGTAGTAAGTAATAGGTAATACGTAGTAGGGGAGAGGGGATTAGATTTTTTTGGCAGAAACCATACCCCCCGTCCTCCAACTCCCCCCACCCCCCACCCAAACACACACACACACACTTCCTGATTATTGACACAATACCTTTCGTGTCCTGCTGCTATTTCTTTCTCGTTCATTGGTCGACATCGTACCACCACTTTTACAGACTCTCCGGCTTTTTGTTTAATCGACTAAGCAAAAGAAGACATCGAAAATCAARTCATTTTAAGCTTTACTTTTTAAAATTTTTATAATAATCTAACCAAATATGAAATTAGAGATCTAGTATAATTTAGTTTAAAAGTTATTTAGCTGGTTACGTTTATAGGATCGACTGACAACAAAGATTAAAAAGAGTTTAAAAAAATAACAACTCAAGCGAGTTTTGCTTACCATGACGACAGAGCGACCGTTTTTTCGTCTCTACCAAACGTAATTCCGCTACTCACATTGAATTTCCTAAGTGATTTTTCAATATATTCGCTTATTTGTTTCTTCTTCTTGTTACATATTTTAGTTTAATGTTTTTTTTTTAGTAAAAGAGGCGATTAATAGTTTCAGACTTCGCTGTCCGCCATTTTCTTCATCGTCATGGAGAAAGTCGCCATGGGGGATGCCGCTGTGCGTAAGGATTGCAGACAAGGTTTTCTGGGAGTCTTCAAGTCTTGTCTGTCTGTCCGCGTGTCTTGTCTATCCAGTGGCGGATCCAGGATTTTTCAAAGGGTGGTTCCGTTTCTTAAACTGTGTATAATTCTCTTTTRTTTAGTCGATGTCTGACAAAAAAATTGGCTCTAATCACCTAATTTRCTATCTAGTAACGGAACTTAAAGGTAAATAATAATAATAATAATAATTTATTGACTTATATTGCGCTGCTTCAATAAAATTATCAGCAGCGCATTACAATATATATGATATAAAATAAATCTAATCTAATTCACTAAAATTATAATATAAATAAATATTGTAATCACAATCGAAATTATATGTAATAAAATATATATATATACACACATATACACACACACTCATATATATACATACATATATAACAATATTAGGAACTAATCTAAACGAAATACCAATAAAAATCATAAAAATATAACTATATACATAAAATAATATCATGTCCCAACTAAAATTAAACATTAYAACAGCAAATATTTATCATTTCGTGTTCAACATTATCCTCGTGGATAT
Organism: Actinia tenebrosa; assembly: GCF_009602425.1. The sequence continues at coordinate 209,553 of NW_022258437.1, read as the reverse complement.
AAGCAAAATTTATATAAGACATATTTCTATTACCTAAAAGATCAAACCTTCAAGGGGGGTTCCGTGGAACCCTTCGAACCCCCCTCCCCCCCCTTCCCTGGATCCGCCACTGCTATCTGTCGGTAGATCTCAGTCAAAAAATCTTTACTCGTTTTGATCACGATTCTTTTGTGCGTCAAGCCTGTAAATGCCTATTTAACCCCTTCCAGTCCATGACTGATTCTTTAAGAATGCGTAATAAATATTTTTGGGCGAACCCCGTAATTCCAAATTCTTAATCTAGTACGCACTGGCTATATTGCTCAAATTACCCAAACATATGGATATTAAGAAACTTTTATTACATAGCGGAAATAAATTACGTACAAACTCAGTCTATATTTACAAATTATTTCTTTCATATGTACATTATATGTATTAGCTTTCACAGATTCGAACAGATCTAGTGACGCGCACTCGTTTTCCGACTGTAGTTCTTGCTTTATGTTTCATTGCTTCCTAACTTTGTGCATCTTTTCTTGCAAACATAGATCTTGGTTTTCCGCAAACAGTCGCCCAAAACCTTGTGTTTTTTTTAAATGTTATACCAGCCCTAGCCTCTCCCGTAGGCATTTCTCTTATTTTCTTTTCTTACGCGCTTGGCATCCCTGTGTAATAAAGGGTAGGAGAAGGCTTGGTGAAAGGCTTGGGGAGAGGCTTGCTATCAGTCTCTCCCAGCCGCAATACTCTCCACACCACAAGCAGTCCGCCCAAGAAACAAGAGAGAAACCCCAAAGCAGCCCCTAAAGGAACGGGTAGAAGAAATCCGAGGGAGCCTTGGCTTCGAATGTTGGTCGTGGCTTAATCAAGGTGTCTGGTTTGGTAGACACGTCTATGAACTCGACGGAAGTGACCACTTCAAACGTTYGATTCAAGGCTGTGTTGCCTAGTTGGCAGTATGGACCAATACACTGGAAAAAAGAAAACAGGCATTGTTTTTACAAGTGGACGATAGAAGTCATCATTTTTTTGTTTACGGTTGTGCACGAAAAGACACATGAACATGGATACAACTCAAACAAAGAATTTTATCCTCAAAGGAAATGACAAGGGTCTGAAATGGGAAAACATTACGCCCAAGGTACATAAAGAGGTTAGTATTAAAAAAGTCTCGTTACAGAATGCAACGGTTGCATGCGACGTCGTTGGAGAAGAGTTTTCGATATACTTCTTCCTACAACAAAACTATAAATAATGAGAAGCTAAAAATCATAGGATTCTGGCCGACGAAACAGTAAAAGCATGACGACATTGCAAGCTTGTTGCGCGCGACGTTGCAGAAGTAGCCTTTGAATCTGCTTCTGCAAAGTTGCGCAGTCAGAGAGGAAAGAACACGGTGCAATTCCGTGGTTGCATTCAACGTTGCGCGCAGTGGTCCGTGCCTTAAAAGGAACTAAAAAATCTTGCTTATACCTGATATTTAATGTCTTTAGGATCGTCATATTTATACTGTACACCTACAACCTGAATAAAAAACAAACAGAATCCATTACATTATAAGTAATACATCAGATTACATACGAGTGTGAAAAACGTCACATTGAAGGTATGAACTGACTTGCAGCACATACACGGTACGACGTGCCATAACGATGACGCCATAAGACTAGTGATTATGTCCTGAGCATTGATTGCTTTCTGTTTTGTGAGCAAAAAAAAGTCTAATACAGCCATTACCCTGGGTTGTGGATTGGCCAAGAATCCAAAGTTTGTGTAAAGGACCTCGATCTTTAAACCCATCACCATGTTGGAACAAACACCATTTCCTCCTTCAACCTGTCGATACAAGAAATTCACCTCATTAAATGTTTGGAATAATATTCTGCGTTGTGAAGCTGATTCGGGGGTAGTTCTCTAAGGCAACGAGAAAACTTACCACTCAGCACGGTAAAGATTAACGACATCTGTTAAGTCAATCACGACGCGCGAGATGACGGATCATTTGGACAGAATAGGCATCGCGTTCTTCTTCCCGCAAACGGAAGGCCCACGTTTCATCGTTTCCCTGCATTTCGCTTTACCTTTTGCAAACCTTCTTATTTATCTACTACTTGGAGATTTTTCCGCTTTCTTTTCCGATCACGGCAAACGACAGCGTCACGGCAACCGTGTCATTGGAATAATATTCTAAGTTGTGATGTTGATTTAGGAGCAGTTTTCTTAAGACAATGAACAATCAAAGCGCACAGTCACAGCACAAGACAAACACGGAAAGCAAGATTACTGCTTATCCGAACAGCTAGGAACAGAATTCGCAAAGGGTTAAGACCCCAGCACAGCAAAGACACGTCAACAGAGATGTCATTTYACTTAAAAATACAAACCATTTTACCTTTTGTGAGGGCTTGGTGTTGAGAATCTTAACCCAATCACCAACTTTGTTAACATCAGAGTTGCCAAATGTTGCTACATGTGTAGGTACACTGCTTAGTAAGGCATTGAGAGCTGTGTCCTGAAGAACCTGACATGCCGAAAAACTTGTTGACAGGGATACACTGAGGAATAAATTTGAAAGAAAAAATGAAAAGTATTGAACCATCGTGAAAAAATGTTTTGGCGAGGGAGGCGAGGGCTAAAAACTTAGTAAGAAATAAAGCGAAGAGAATTTTTGAGCCATTGTCTTTTAAACTTAGGTCATAAATTTACAGTGAAGGCATTTAACCCGTGAAATAAGAAAATAATAGTCAACATGTAATAGTCAAATACTCAAAAGAAACAATGTAATTAGGGTCTACTAAAGTGTATTAGTCTAATATCTATTTCACGGGTTAAATGCCTTCACTCTATCATAGGTGCTTAGTTGCTATCTCTAAATAAACCTTARCATTTCAAGTGGTTCCAATACTATCACTTGTGGCATACCCCAGTTAATGGAAATATAAGCAGAGGGGTCTTGCTGTGCTGTTGTTTGCACTATAAGATATTATTAGCCATTCCGAGGTTAAAAAAGAAATGAGTCGAATTGGCATTGCAGTGCATTGTGGGACTCTTACAGAGGCTCTTAAACAGCCCCACAATGCACTGCAATGCCGATTCGACCCAGTATTTACCCTCAACATCGGGATGGCTAATAAAACATACCTTATTGTGCAGCCAGTTCGGACATCAATACCAAATGATACTGGTACTCGTTGTGTTGACTTCGTACAAGAACCATCAGCTGATGGCCCTGCTATTGTCAACCATGTTGCCGGGTCAATATTTAACTGTATTGTTTCTCTACAAGTTGATGGTGACTAAGTTATGGTCAATAAATAATAGTTTACTTATTTGTGACTGACAAACTACAATAGAATATACAGAGTTCCATAGAAGTCAATTTTGATTTGTTAGTTAGTCACACAATGGCTTAGGTCAGCCCGCTAGAGGTCTTTCAGCTGTAGATCAGCCCAGAGAATGTTTTAGGGTTCTATCTCTGAGTTATTCTGACTCCCGCGGGGGGGGGGGGGTACTGCTATACAAGTACATGCCGCCACACAGGGTATGGTTTTCAGCGATTCTACTCTAGAACAGGTATATTAAATCACGCTCGCTCTGGGGCAGGGTATATGAAATCACGCTCTCTCCTCTCTGGAACAGGGTATCTATTTTTGCACTACTGGAAAAGGTTATGGTTTTCAGCAATCTTGCTCTGGAACAGGGTATGAATTTCAGCGATTTTACTCTGGAACAGGGTCATGGTTCAGAGGGCTCAGCGGCACATCCCTACCCTAAATGGGCAAGAGTACCCCATCCCCCGGGTCCTGACTGATAAGCCCAGAGGTTGTGATAGATCCTAAGAACGTCTACATAGGAGGCAACATGCTTGCTTGTTTTCTTTTTCTTCAACAGTGAGCTTGAATTTTAGAAAGGTAAGATTGTATGATGACCATCTCGGAAATCAAAGTGCCTGAAAAAGGATACTTTTGGGTTACTGCATCAGTTTGTAGTGTTCCTGCTACCAGAGGCTTACCAACAATATAACCAGGATTCCCTGACCTCTGAAATGGCTCACTACCCTCCTGGAATGCATAAATAAAAAATAGCATCTCACATCAACAGCTACTTTTGGGRTGCATAACAGAGTTTAAGAAGTTTGGAAATCAAGCTGACTGACTTAGTAGCAGTGGACTTTTCTCTCACCTCTGGGGTCTCAGGTTCAATTCCTGGACCCAGATAAGCTATTGGGTAGATATTGTTGGGTCTCTCACTTAATTGGAGGGTCTTTTTCTGAGTTCTCCAGTTTTTTGCCCTCTACAAAACCCAAGATGCTAAATACCAATTCGGTCTGTGAGTTAGCCGTGCCCTGACGTTGATCAGTCAAGAGGTTGTTTCAGGGTTCTATCTGTGAGTTAGCCATGCCCTGACTTTGATCAGACCAGGGGTTGTTTCAGGGTTGAATCTGTGAGTTTGCCATACCCTGAATTAAATCAGCCCAGAGGGTATCAATAAAATTTGAAATATTTACGAAAAACCTTAGAACAAACCTTTTGGAATTTGATAGAATATTTTTGTAGAAAAGGTAAATTATTGTCAGAGGACAATGCACCCAACACAAATTCTACTCCAACCTTTGTCAGGTCCGTAGTGCTATTCCACTGAAGAGTGTATTTGACCTGAGAAGAGCAAGAGAAAATAATCTTTTCAATCTTTAATCTCGTTTTCCTGTAAAGAATTTACAACTGGCAATCATATTGCTGTATTGCACCTCTCTTGGAATTGTTGCATTCCTGTTTTCTCCTCCATTTCTTTCACTTATTGTTCATTCTATCATCCACTTTCCAACTTCTCTCATTCTTTTCAGGTTCTGTTATTTGCATTTGAGTTTGGAACATGAACATTTTCCTTTTTCATTTGASTTTGATAAAGTTGCAATTCTGAGACATAACATCACATTTCTATGGCAGGTTTGAGATAATTAGCCAATCAATAATATAATAAGACAAACTATATTCCAACAAGCCACAACAGCTCATTTCTATGGCAGGTTTAAGATGATTAGCCAATCAATAAATAAGATAGACTACATTACATTCCAACAAGCCGCAACAACTCAAACTTGAACAAAATTGAAAACCGTTCATTCGTATTCCAAGCTGAAATGCAAATAGCATTACAGCCATTCTCAATCACACGCGCCCTCTAGCGATTTCTTCTGTCGCACAAAGGTTTTGGTGGACGTCAATCAATTAAGGTGTTTCCATGACATTGTCAGAAAACACAAAGCTGTAAGGACACGTGCCTATAGAATGTCATGGAAAGGGCTTCATTGACGTCCACCAAAAGATTCTTCGTTGCGACAGAAACAATCCCTAGAGCAACACGTGTGATTGACGTCCACCAAAAGATTCTTCGTTGCAACAGAAACAATTGCTAGAGCAACACCTGTGATTGAGAATAGCTGTAAGTAGGAAACCCTGAAAATTGAAAACAAATTTTACCTCATATACTACATTATTACAAGTCTTCTTAGCAGCATCATAGCTAGGATTTGGAGGATCACTAAATCCACAAGCATTCAAAATTCCCAGTTCACTCTTGCAGATTACTGGCTCAGTGACATTCACATCCAACAAAAGAGTGTCATTCAACAGCCATGTTGTCACAGGTCGTGTTGATGTAGTGGTAAAATTGGTAGCATTGGTAACACTTGTTGTGATGTTCACAGTGCTTGTTGCATTGGTCGTGTTTCCAAAATAGAGGGAGGGATTCTGGGAAGATATGAATAAAAGTTTAGTTGGATGTCTATTTATGATAGTCCTTTCCTTTTTTTGCTAAGGTGAAAGAAAGCTTCTAGGTTGAGTTTGGGAGTGATTTTTTCAGATATTTCATTGAATTCAGCCTCAATCTAGAACCATCGTTTCATGGATGAGAGTTTATATGTTTATAGGAAAGGATAAAAGGATAGATGAATGGATAGATGGAGTGGGATATGTGGTTTGATGGGTCAACTACATGGGAGAGAAAGGGATGGATGAAAATGGAATTGATGGAGGAGAGAAGGGAGAGAAAAAGGGATGGAGGAAGGATAATGAGAATGAGGGAGTGAGGGAGGCAGAAAGGGTTGGATGGAATAATGATGAGAAGGAGGGAGTGAGGGAGAAAGAAAGGGATGGATGGAAGAATGATGAGAAGGAGAGAGTGAGGGGGCAGAAAGGGATGGATGGAAGGATGATGAAAAGGAGGGAGTGAGGGAGGCAGAAAGGGATGGATGGAAGGATGATGAGAAGGAGGGAGTGAGGGAGGCAGAAAGGGATGGATGGAAGGATGAAGACGGGAAAGTAGGGATGGATAGATGGGTACCGATAGATGGAGAGGGGAGAGCTAAGGTGGGATCATGTGAAGGAGAGAGGGGGAAAGTAGGCATGGAGGGAATGTGTCAGGTGACAATCCAATAGTACAGCAAACCATATTTATCACCTTGGCAACCTTAAATCCTGTATAATAGCTCTTTGCTGCCAGGTAAGGTAAACTGCTACACTTTGAAGCCAAGTCTGTAATCCCTCTTGTGCACTCACTATCACTATCTTGTAAATATCCTAAAAAATAAACTTATAAGCATCAAGTTATCACAGCCATTTTCAATATTACATGAGCTTACCTGCAGGGTTTTCATYGCCACACTCTCTTGTCAACACTGGCTTTGGAAGAGCAAGAAAACCTTTGGCACCATTTTCAAAAACCAGTACGATAGGATCTCCTGCCTTGGGAAAGATTAGTTTTATGTTTGAGTTGTTATCAATAGAATCATGCAATTTGGGTCATGACAAAATAGGGTTCAATCAATCAGGAAATTGTTTTCATGATATTGTTGACGAATACAAAAGGAATGTGCCTGTGGGATGCTATGGAAATAACTTGATATCATTGCAAGGTCACCGTTCGTCTTGCTTCRATGCAAAGGCCTGGCTACCTTTCAAGATGGCGCAGGGAACTGTGAAGGGGACTATTGAGACTAGACCAACAACACCTGTGGCCACAGTTTTGTGCCTAACTTACTCTGTACATATCCTATGATATATGAGATGAATGCTAAAGATGTAGTTTACTAGTATTATTAAATCAAATACCTTATAGGCGGACACTTCTGTAGGCTGAGGTTGTGTGAACCCTATATTTTCGTAAACAGCTTTGGATGTTTGGCCTTTAAGTGCAGAAAACTCAGCGGCAGTGCTTGCACTTCTGATATCATTATAAAGATTTCTAGAGCTATCTAAAAATAAAATGCTTTGAGTCAGTACTAACTATACACATTTCACAGGTCAAGGCCTTATGCGACTTATAGTGCTACAAGAAGGGATGGATGACGTCATGTGATGAAACTCTGAAGTTTAAGTAAACGGTCACGTGTCTGTACTGGTGAGCAAATTTTTTATTTTTATTTTAAATTGGTGATTCTTTTTAGCTACTTGTAAAGAACTGAATGAAACGAATTGCGACCCGTGTGTTGCGATGACGTAACGCGCAATTGAAGAATACGTTAGTAATAGGCCCTTTGCAGTTAACAGTCACGTGTCTGTACTGGTGATCAAATTTTTTTATTTTATTTTAAATTGGTGATTCTTTTTAGCTACTTGTAAAGAACTGAATGAAAAAATATGTAACCAGTGTGTCACAAAATGCAGTTTTATTGTGATATCTCGAAACAGGTCGTAGAAATTTTGTTTGTTCACCAGTATATTTCACCCATAAGAATCAAGATGTTCATTCATTTGCTCTCAGTGAATTAATCAGCACGTGATTACTGGGCTGCAAAGGACCTATCAATATTTTACCATGCCAATCATTGTGTTGTACTGAAACTTTAATCTAAATGTTGCCATGGCAACCAATGTATATTTAAAAATTTATAGAACTTACAATTGTCCCTGTAGATGCAGAATAAACCAGAGCCAGTTGCCTTTGTCTTAAACTGTGTGTTTTGTGTAAAGAGGAGCTCTGATGACACACAGACACTGCTGTCTTGGCTGTCAATCAAAAGAAAAATGTATACACAACTAAGATAAGAAATTGGACATTAATGTTTGGTTAAATTCACTTAAAAAATAAAAGCATAGGATATTTTACTTTTGTGATCGTTTGCTATAGTTTTGATAATATTTGGAGTGATTATTTGGGCTCAAAATTAAAAGTTTGAAGTTTTAAAACAAAATTTTTAAAAATTTATACAAACTTGACATCGGCGTCCTTGCACTCTGTGAAAGCTTCCTTTTCCGCTGCAGTGCAATCAGGATCGCAACAGCAGTTTGTATCGCAAAAATTCCCAGTGAGATCACAAGTACATCCTACAAAACAACCACAAAAACAGACCTCAACCAAAATATTTCAGTAAGCTTACTACATGTATAYCCCCATACCACCAAAACTTGGTTTACAAAAAAATAGATGCATTTRATTTTTTTAAATTGCTTGAAAACCAAAATAATTATAAATACCTGAGCTTGAAGAAGACGCGAAGACGGTCCTGTTACTAGAAGCAGCTTTACTTTGAGCACAAAATAAAAATATACACAAAATTCTCGTCCAAAACAAAATTGCCGCCATTTTGAAAGCAAGAATGTAATGCGCGCAAAGAACAGTGGGTAAAACCACAGGAACCCCATGATAAATTACTTAATTTGATTTAAATGCTTGAAAATAAGATAATAATAAAACAACAGAGCTCAAAGGAGGCGAAAAGACCGATCTTTTATTAGAGGCGGCCTTGCTTTGAGCACAAAATGAAAAAAATACGCAAAATGAAAACAAAAATATGACTCACAAAGACTTGTGGGTAAAGCCACAGAAATCATTGATTGTACTCAGGCTTTGCTCGGCTTTAGTTCACTAGAATGTAAATACGTTATATATTATCAAAAATCCTGAAGATTTTTCTTCGTTTGTTTGGAGATCAAGATGACAACTCGGCTCATTTTCAGACAGGTGAAGGCATAAACTTTTGTTTGGTTTAAAAATCTGCTTCTAGTTACTTGCAAATCGTAGATAAATAGCTTTCAAAAATCAAACATATACTAAGCTAAAAATTTTATGCTGGCGTCATCTCTAAAATCGTGCACATCAGCATGTCTTATCGAGGAAAATGCAAAAAATTTTTTATTTTTTATTTTATCATTTTAGAGACAAGGATCAAGTTTGGACCAGTTTGATTTTTTWAATTATTATGCCATTCTATTCTATAATATATCAAAAATTCAATAGATATTAATATAATATTATTAATATGATGGTAATATTAATAAACATGTTGATGATGGGGAAGTTAAGGTGCTGCCACATGAGGCGGTTTTTCATGCAACATTGTTATATTAAACGTTGGCTTTGTTATKGATGGTTTTCATGTCGGCCATGTTGGAGGAACTCAACAAAAGAATTGTCAGTGAATTCTTTTGTTATATCCTCCAACATGGCCGTCATGTCTTTTGTTATTTAATCCTCTTGGAAATGGTTGAAAAGCATCAATATGGCACGCGGCACGCGGCACACAAATAATTTGTTGGCGACGATGTTGTAAGTTTTTAAAGCCTGTTTAAAAACCTGTAACATGTTGCCACATGTTTAATACTTGTAAGTGTTTCCATGACAACACTGCATAACACAAAGTTTTAAAGTCCTAAAAATCTACATGTTACAATGGCAAATATAATTATATGATATATTTTTTCCTGAATTTTTGCAGTTACTTGATTTCGAGTCTTTCACTTTTACATACTTGCTTGGATGCAATAAAACCAGACAGGCTGTTATCATAGACCCCGTTGATACACAGGTCAGCAGTAAGATAAGTATTAGATTATTGGTTAAATGATGTTTGATAATTATCATATAAGAACATGCATAATAGGTTAGCTTATACTGTATGTTCTTATATGATTTCCGAGCCCATCCCACACAGCTTACCGCCTCATCTCTCTTTGATAACCATCACTTATGATGATGATGATGATGATGATGATGATGATGATGATAATACACAGGTGATACACAGGTCAATTAAATTGATATTAGATTATTTTTTGAATGATGTTTGATAACCATCACATATGGTGTTGTTGATGATGATGATGATACATAGTTTATGCATACTGTAGGTCAGTTATCAAATAAATTTTTGAGTATTGATTATGAGATACTACTACTGGTGCTGATGAAGATTTATGCATTAATGTCATTGATGATATCATAGTCATAGATATGATGGTGACAATAATGCTGCTGATGATGATCAATGGTGATGATCAAGGATGGATGACGTGATGATGGATGTTGAATGATGGTTGTGATGCAGTCATATCCAATACTGTCGAACTGATAGGGATCATCAATGTGGTTCACGATCYGTACCCGTATCCATGATTTGTGAAAGTCATTAATATGCATACAAAATCATTAGTTATGTGCACTTAACCTTTCACGGTAACCCTGTGTGAAATGCTTTTATCACCGTCTGYGTAAAATGGTTATGGTGATGACGATAGTTATGCATGCTGACATGATGATGATGGTCAGGTGATGATGCACATTCATGGTTATAAGAATAATGGCATTGATGATAGTGATGCATGACTATCATGAGTCCTGGGATAGTGTGATGCATGAACAGCAAGTTAATTCTCATTGATTCATTTTACTTCAGGTCCAGAGAGATTCACGGCTCATAAATGAAATGGAACTCAAACTGATATATGCAGGTACATATTATACWTATTAATATTACATATTGTGTGCATGTCTCYGCACTGTGATATAAACATGCTGGGAGCCTATAGAGCATGAGAGAAGCAAGCTTATAGGAGCATGAGACAAATATTTCTCTTGCTTTTTGAGTGCTTTACCGCTCCCAGAGTATTTATGTCACAGAACAGATATRTAAGCACCTGTTTCATATTGCTTTTATAAAAAAAATTGAATAATTTTTTTAAATGGGTGTGTATTTCTCCTCTGGTAACAAACACGGTAGCCAGCCAATCACTGTGCATGTTACAGAATATCTCAAAAATGTGATTATTTTTAACCTTATATATACTAGAAAATACCTTTAGTTTACTGTATAATCTTTARGTGATTGTAACTCTTGATTTTCTTTCATGTAGTCAATACCCACGTACATGCCGACCACATCACAGGGACAGGAATGCTGAAACAGTTAACAAGATGCAAGAGCATGATCTCTAAAGAAAGTGGTGCCATCGCTGATGTTCTTCTTAGTGATGGTGATGACATTAGGTTTGGAGAACAAGTGAGTATGAGACAACTTAATATTAGTAAACACTTATGTGGACTTGAAAAAGGAACACTTCTGTCAACAATAATTAAAGTAAAATTAATTATGTTGCATTCTTGACCTAATATAGTTTACATTTTTGGGGAATCATATATCGTAAACATTCTTTCTTGCAAAACAAGTGCCAAATTTAGAAGACATCTAGCTACTGTAAAAGGCTTTTTAATGCAAAATAGACACACTAAACACAAACATAGGTTACATTTTATATCATTATCATGTGATGTTTATCTAGCTGGCCATCACGGTGTGCAGTCTAGTACTGTTCAGAATGAAGCAGTTTTAGATTTCACATTTGAGAGAACCAGAGTATAACCAGATATAGGAGATTCAAGATTTTTCTAAAAAATTTTTTAAATAAAAAAAGTTATCCATGTGGATAGGTTCTGTGGATATGTATCGGCTCTGCTACGCTGGCTAATGTGGATATAAAGCAATGATTATAACACTAATTGTATCATCACTCTATAATCCCATATAAGCAACTGTAATTGTATTATTTTCAAACTCTCTTTCCTATCCAAATTAAAGATTAATTTGGATTGTTTCCATTCACATTCTTTCGAGGGAAACCTTTTACTTATGGAATCAGTCTAGTATAGTCTGTCCAATTTGGAAATAATTGAATTCAAGAAATTCCACTGGCTATCAAATAGCACAGCCCACTGATTCTAAAAATAGCTTAAAGATTCGGACAAACATTGCATTCCGTTTAACCGCTACAAGGATTATACGAACC